>PVIC010023526.1:0-26780 GCA_004025085.1 Thryonomys swinderianus | reverse complement strand
AAAAAAAAAAAAAAAAAAGCTGACCCTACACTGGGCATAGTGGTGCATTCCTGTAATCACAGCACTTGGGTACCTGAGGCAGAAGGATCACTATGAGGTCAAGTTCAAACACAGCCTGGGATAACGGTGAATTTAAGGCTAACTTGAACTAAAGAGCAAGGCCCTTTCTCAACAAAACAAAACAAAAACAAAAACAAAGAATCAAAAGTTGACCCTAGTGCTATGCCTATTTCTATTTTCTGGCCATTTTCCACACATATTTGACCCCAGGACTATTTCTGGAACTCCAAAAAGGCATTAGCAGATTACAATTGGCAGAATTTTCTCTTGTCATTTCGTAATATAATGAAGCTGGTAAGTATGTGATTAAATGTCCAGTAGCAACTATGCTTCCCCTGGGGTGGCCTAGGGCCTGAAATTACTGGACATGGTGACTCTTGATTATAATCAAGGGCTTGGCTTATACGAGCACTCCAAAGGAGACACTGCTTTCTTCTCTTGGCTCTGTGCTTGTCTATCCCCGACGGCACGCTGTCCTTACCACAACGGTGGCAGCTTTCAGCTTGTGTTCTCAACACAGATCTTGGGCTGTAAGAGCCATTCTGGCTTTCACAATGCATTCCTAGACAAAGCTATAGGAAGCAAAATGATAAAAAAAAAATTAACAAAGTAAACCCTGTATTGTCTCCCTATATTCTGTACAGCCTGCAGTTTCTCTTATCACAGATGGTACTCCTGTGTTGACAAGGCAGCAAGCCAGGGCTCTGAGGGGTGCTGGAAACCAGGAATAGCTGTTAAAGCCGAAGGTCAATGGCTCAAGTTGAAAAATGGGCTACAGTAACATCTCTACTAACAAAGATGGGTGATATTCTATTTCACAGTCAGAACTGTTATCAGAAATAAAAATAACCAGAGCTCCGAGACCATGCTGTGTGGGGCACACCAAAAGCTCGGCAAGCAGAGTGGCTGATTTACAGCTCCGCTGAGGCTGTCCTCACCTGAGGACCACTCCCTGCCCCCACTGCCACCTCCACCCCCGCAGGCACCAGCTGCTCAACCATCTTGGTTCATGCGGCAGGAACACACCCGACTCAATCTCCAGGCCATTCTGACTCGCAGTCCAGTCAGTCACACACTCTCCCACCAGATTCGTGACTGACCAGGGACATGTTCCTAGACACTCCTGAAGGGACTTCTGATCTGACATCTCTTCTCCTCTTTGAGTCCAAGGAAAGAAGACCAGAGTCTCCCAGGACCTCTGCTGCCAGGCAAGGTGTAGCAAAAGCAGCTGCGGTCCCAGGTAATTTTCAAATTGAGAGATCACTAGTAAAAATGCTATTTGTAGCACAACTAACTAAACAGACAACACAATTTATGGAAACAAAAGCAGAGTATGTCTGTATATAGATTTCTTGGTTGCAGGGCTAGGGATGTAGCTCAGGGGCACCATATCTTCCTGGCAAGTGCAAGGTCCTGGGTTTGATATGGGGAGGAGTCATCCTCACACATGCTGGACAGAATTAAAAACAGTAGCACTGGTAATTCTGCCACTCTCTGAATCTGCCTCCCCCAAAAATACTTTTCTCTAGATATCCTAGTGTAGCTGCCTTGTGACATTTGTAAACTTCAAGTTTTTGTCTCAAGAGCATGGAAATCACAACACAAGAACTCCTGGATAGTATCTCAGCACCCTCCACTAGACTCAAAGATCTTCCAAAGCCAAAAAATCACTTCTGAGTTACCCAACATTTATAGAGTAAACTGAACTATGGATACAGAGGAAAAAGCTTCTGCCTTCACGAAACTCAGCCTAGTGGGAAACACTAGTAAGCAAAGGATTACAAAACAATGTTGATGCCAAGTATGGTGGCACATGCCCAATATCCCAGCAATCTGGGAGGCTGAGGCAAGAAGATCATATACTCAAGTTCAGTCTAGGCAACTAAATGACACAGCAAGACCTTATTTCAAAATACACAATTAAAAGCAACTAAAAAGGGCTGGAGATTTAGTTCAGTGGTTCCAGGGCCTGCTTGGGAAGCGCAAGGTCCCTGGTTTGATCCCCGGTAACAACATACAACACCACTGCGTGTGGTGACTCATGCCTACCAGCAATCCGTACCACATACCACAATGCCCAGCATGGTGGCTCATGCCTATAATCCCAGCCTCGGGAGGCAGAGGAAGGAAGACTGCTGAGTTTGAGCCTTGCCTGGGCTACATAGTGAGCTCAGGGCCAGCCTGAACTACAAAGTGAGACTCTGTCTAAAAAAAAAAGGGGTGAGGTTGACAGTGGCATTAGCACACATTGTAATATTTTGGAACAGAAAATTTACAGCAGTTGATCAAGACACAAGCTAAAGGAAAATTCCTAGACGTGATCTACAGGTCACACCTGAGCTGATGCTTGAAGAAGACACACTCTGACAGTAAAAGGGAACAAACGACAGGAAATAGTGTGGGCAAAGGCACACAGAATTACAGACAGTATTTTTTATTAGCTAGACCCGGGTGCAACTGGGATGCAGCATGGTAAATGGCTATGAGCGGTGGGGAAAGGGCTGGAGAGGTGACAACACAAAGCGCGGGAAAGGCTGTGCCGAGTGACAGGATCAGATGACCCGTTGAGTGAAGAGGGAAAAACTGGAGGCAGAGACCACTGGCAGCTTCATAATACAGATGAGAGCCAGGGATTTAGCTCAAGTGGTACCACACCTACCTTGGATGCACATGGGCCCAAGTTCAATCCCCGGCACTATCAAAACAAACAACAAGCGTAATACAGATGAGAAATCACAAGTTCTTTATTTCAGGTGGCAGCAAAGGAGAAGAAGATTTGAAACATCAGAATGGTAAAAATACACAGGATTTAACTGCTGATTAAATGTAAGAAGGAAAGGGCTGGAAATGTAGCTCTATTTCCACCATGCTGCCTGGCAATGCAAGGTCCTGAGTGTGATCCCCAGTGCCATCAAAATAATTTTTTTGAAAAAGTAAGAAGAGCAGAAGAGTCACAGATGACTCCCAGGTTCGTGGCTTAGCTGACTGCTTGTCACTTCTTTCTTTGGAGACAGAATCTCACTATGTAGTTCCATCTCTCAGCAGTCCTCTTTGCCTAGCCTCCTGAGTGCAAGGCTTACAGGTAGGTATCATCACGCCTGGCCTTTCTGTCCTAACAGAACCCTTATTTTGTTTCAACATAAGGGGTGGGAGGTTATGAGATGCACTTCAGCAAAGACATCCCTTCCTCAGCCCTTGAGAATGAAACGTAAGCACTGAGGATTTAGCTCAAGTGGTACCGTGCGAACCTTGGATTCACAAGGGCCTGAGTTCGATCCCCAGTACCTCAAAAAAAAAAAAAAAAGAGAGAGAGAGAGAATGAAACATAATCAGCCTCACAGACGTAATGGGTCACACATGTTTGTGCACTCATCGTGACAGTAAGATGTGGGCAGAGTCTGCTGAAAGCATCTAGCCAGGTCTTCCTCACACAGCCAGGCTCTCCTGTTCACCCAATTCTGACACAGAAAGATGAGATGCCAGAGCAAAACTGGGACCATGAAGGATATTAAATGTGTCTGAACACTAGTTTAAACAGAAAACACAGGTCCCTAGACCAGGTGGTGGTGCACACCTGGAATCCTAACATTCAGGAAGCTGAAGCAGGAGGGTCACTATGGGTTTACTCTGAGCCTTGACTGAAAGCAAGCAAAAACAGGTGCCCATTGATAAGCTGGTGGATTAACAACAAAACCAAGACGTGTTATACTCTTTTAAGTCTTCATTTAAAAGACTGTGACAAATGTGTAAAATATACCATTTTAATCACTTACAGGTACCCTGTACAGCACCATTAAGTACATATACACTGCTGTGGAACCATCAGCATTATCCAGCTCCAGAACCTTTTCATCCCCTAAGAACTGAAACTGTCAAACAGGAACTCCCTCCCCGCCTCTCTCTAGCTCCTGGCAACCGCACCCACTTTCTATGTCTGACTCGGACTCCCCCTGACATTTCACAGAAGTGGGGTCACATGGTACCTGCCCTTTTGTGGCTGGCTTATGTTAACTATACTTCTTGCTAGTTTAATAAGACCTATGTTTGGACCACATGTATTTTCTACAGTATACCTAGGGAGAGTAGGTACAGTGCGAGAGGGAGGAGAGAAGGCCAGAAGGAGACTGGGGTATATGAACATTCAAGGAGTGGGCAGCACTGGGATGCAGCTCCACGGCAGAGCACTCGCCCAGCACGGACCAGGCCCTGGGTTCCGTCCCCAGAACTGCAAATAAAGAGATTACGTAAGAAGGGGGAAGAAAAGAAGGCTAGAAGAGAGTAAAAAGCAACCAGAAGGGAACAAGGGAAAGCACTAGTGCAAGATAGCAGACACCACCGAGGAAGAACATTCAGATGACAGAGGGTAGAGTGGGAGTGTAGTCTGTGGCAGTGCGCTTACCTAGCTAGCATGCATAAAAATTTAAACAGACAGTGTCAAAGGCTACAGCACAGCCAAGTTAAATAAAGTCCTAAAATGTCCCTACTGGGGCTGGAGGGTTAGCTCAGTGGTTCTGGCGCCTGCCTCGCAAGTGCAAGGTCCTGAGTTTGATCCCCGGTAACCACATACAATGCTGGGTGTGGAGACTCACACCCACCAGCAATCAATACCGCATACAACAGTGCCGGGCGTGGTGGCTCACACCTGTAATCCCAGCACTCAGGAGGCAGAGACAGGAGGATTGCTGAGTTCGAGGCTTGCCTGGTTACATAGTGAGCTCAGAGCCAGCCTGAACTACAAAGTGAGACCCTGTCTCAAAAAAAAAAAAAAAAAAAGTCCCTACTGAACTAGGCAGTCAGTGAGGAATTCAGTATAAATTAAAATATACCTAAATAAAATTAGGCCCCACTTGGGCCAGGAATTTAGCTCAGTGGCATTGCGCCTGGCCGGCAAGCCCGAGATTGTGAGCTCCATCCTCAATACTACAAAAAAAATTGGCCCCACTTAACTCAGGTGATCACACTCAAGCCATAGTTATCCCAGTTTCCCTTCTAGTTGGAAAAACAGACAAGCTTTTCCCATGAGCAACCCTCAGCAAGTAAGAACACAACACACGTATGGTCTGTTTCAGAATGAGGCCTAGGCCAATAAACCGCGAACCAGTGGGATTACATGCAAGACTGGGACAGAAGCTCAAAATTTGAGGCTAGCCAGTGCTACACAGTAAGATCAAGGCCAGCCAGGACTACATAGCAAGACCGTTTCCAAAACAGTTACGGTGATACATGCCTATAAACCCAGCACTCCAGAGGCTGATAAGATGAAAACTAGATTCATCTGTTTCTTTGGAACATTCTGTGGCATGACCCTCTAACCAAAGCTTTCAGCTTCCCCTGCTTGTATAATCACTCCACCTCCTGATAATTCTACGGCTGCCCCAGTGCCCATACCTACAGCCTTGGATACCCAGAAGACTTTTCTAATTCCAAAATCCCTGAAGCTGAGGCAAAAGGATCACAAATTTGATCCTAGTCTGAGCAATTTAGTGAGAGCCTGTCTCAAAAAAAAAAAAAAAAAAAAAGCTTGGGATAAAACTCTATGCAAATGTCCTAGGTTCAACCCCAGTTGAAAAAAAAATACAGATGGAGGGCCAGAGATTTACCACAGAGGTTCCACCGCATGCCCAGCAAGCGCAAGGTCCCTGGTTCGATCCCGGTAACCACATACAACAATACAGGTGTGGTGGCTCACACCCACTGGCAATCAGTACCACATACCACAAATGCCCGGTTTGGTGACTGAAACCTGTAATCCCAGCACTGGGGAGGCAGAGGCAGGAGGACTGCTTAGTTCAAGCCTGGGCTACATAGTGAACTCAGGGCCAGCCTGAATTACAAAGTGAGATCCTGTCACGGGAAAAAAAAAAAAAAGTACAGATGGAAGTGGCAATGAACAGGTCAAACATTGAAACCAAGATTTGGACAAGCCAAGTCCATCACTATAGAACAGGCTAAGGATGCAGAACAAGGAACTGCCTACCTTGACCACCTCTAATACCACTTCTACTCATCACAGTATGATATACGCATGTCCATCTGTTTTGCCCTCTAAGCTGAAACTTCTCAGTGGCACAGATTCTGCTCCAAAACTCCAATGGCGGGACACTCAGGGTGTAAGATTAACTACAGTTCTACGATTTCAAGCAGATTTGTCTATCTACCAACAGGAAAAAGGCCAGAAGTTCTTCAGTACCATCAGCCCTTTCATCTGCAGGAATCATACCTTATTTGTGTTTCACGTCCCCAGCATCCACCACGACCACCTAGTACCTAGTGACTGACATGCTTGCTGAAAATGGTCCTACCGAGGGTAGCAAAACACCTACGGGGTCAGGGAAGTCAGCTCCTACGGGGGTCCCCATCCTTTTGCCCTAGCTGACAAGCTAGTGATGCGGGTCCATGACCTCAGAGCCCCAGAGTTCCCTGGATGGGATTCAGAGGTTGCCTGGCAAAGAGAGAAGAGCCATGAGAGGCTCTAATTATCCTCCTCCACCACTACTGCCTCATTTTAAACGCTTTTAAGTATAAGAGCTCAAGATATTACTTACAGTTTAAAATTTTGGCAGGGGGAAAGGGGTCCTCACTATGTAGCCCAGGTTGGTCTCAAACTCACAGGCAATCTTCCTGCTTAGCCACCCAAATGCTGGGATTGTGGGTATGCACCACCACACCCCACTGAAAGAGGAAAAAAAGAAAAGGAGCATATACCTGTATTCAGGAGGCTGAGGCAGGAGGATCATGAATTTGGGTTACATGATTCAAAAGCCCAGCCAGGACCACATAATGAGACAGTCTCATTAAAAAAAAAAAAATTGCCGGGCATGGTGGCTCACACATGTAATTCCAGCACTTGGGAGGCAGAGGCAGAAGGACTGCTGAGTTCAAGGCTTGCCTGGGCTACATAGGGAGCTCAGGGCCAGTCTGAACTACAAAGGAAGACCCTGTCTCAAAAAAAAAAAAAAAAATTAACAGCACACTGTTACATTCCCCAGTCTTTTTTTTTTTTTTTTAAATCCATTTAGACACTAAATTGGCCAGGTTGGACTTGAATTTGCAATCCTCCAGCCTCAGCCTCCCACAGGGCTAGGATCACAGGCATGTGTACTACACCTGGTTTAGGTATAAAACTCTTATGAAGGGGCCAGAGTCTTAGCTCAGTGGCTGTGCACTGGCCTCCTAAGTGCAAGGTCCCAAGTCTAAACCCTGGTATTGAAAGGAAAAAAAAAAATCACCAAACCTCTTATGCATAAGACAATAAAGGGTTAGGTCAGGCTCTCCTCACCAAGGGGACAGCAAGTGGTGCCACAAGACCTGCCATGCTCAGTCATCTCACATTCTTCAGGAAAACAGTGATGAGAGCAGATCCCTGAAATCCTGAGCCCTTCATTCCCTTCTCAGTCCACACAGTTCAGCAGATCCTTTGCAGAGTTCCACGACGAAGCCCTTGCACATTCCCAGAGTCCTTATGTTGGTCAGTTCTTGCCTTTCTGGACCTTAACGCAATATACTGTGAAAAAGATACTTGGAGGCAGACATTTTAAGACAATATGACTAAATGAAAAGTGGCCCAGGAAATGGAGGATCTGGAAATACTGACTGAGGCTTAAATTAAAGGGACCGGGAGTGTAAATCTCTGACTTAGGCCAACCAGGATGCTCAACCCTTCCCACAGACTCACATTAACTTTTGTAACAAACACTGTTCTCGAGCCCCCACACTGTCACCCTATATCCAGGGTGATGACAGTTTGGGGCCCTGTCTTGCTCCAGCTTCGCCTCCTACTCAGACAGCAGGAGCTGCCTCTGGGAGACTGATGCCGAAAAAAGATTTCCCTGCTCAGAAGCCTGCGACCAGTGTGGAAAGTCATGGGTAACAATCATCCCTCGACACAGGCACCTCAGGCACCATGTTGTTCTCTTGTAAAGTCTTCCCCTTTAAGGCAGCACTTAGTGTTCATATTATTGTACTATACCATGATGGTTTATTAATAGCAGCTAACATTTATTTGGTGCTTACTGTGTTTTGTAAGACACCGATTTACATTTATTATCTCATTTAATGCTCATGACAACCAACCCTACTAGGCAGGTGCTATATTACCTCTTTATAAATAAGGAAAAGGACAGACAAGAGAAAAAGTAATTTTACCCAAAGTTTGCAACTAGTAAACAGCAGAGACATGATATGAACCCAATTTGTGACTCCAAAGCCCACTCTTAATTATTATATCCTCATCTCTACAATTACCTATAACTACAATGGTGAGGACAGTGGTATGTTTTGATTCTCAGACATTTTTGGGGGAAAGAGGATAAATCAAACTCAGGACCCTGCACTTGCCAGGTAGGCACAGGACCACTGAGCCATAGCCCTTTTTATTTTTCACCCCAGACAGGGTCTGACTGGTTTCAAACTTGCAGTGATCTCCTCTCTCAACCACCCAAGTGCTGGGATTACAGGCTGTACCACCACACCCACCCTGGTTCTCGGGCTTACTGACATCCATTTTCTAGATTTACACGAAGAAACAGATGCCACCCTTGCTTCAGTTATATACTCTGTTTTCACGGTAACACCGTGCTACACCCCCAGCCCTTTTATCCGTTTATTTTGACAGGGTCTTGATAAATTGCCCAGCTGGCCTTAAACTTGTAATCCTCCAGCCTTGGCCTCCTTAGTAGCTGGGATAACAGGTATATATTCCCAGTATTACATGAACAGCTTTAACAACCCTATTTTAAAGTTCTTCCTTCTAAACAATAAATTCTACTCTGTCTTTTAAATTCACTCATAATTTAGTAGAAGATAACAGGGTAGATGAACACAGACTACAACATGACTCTGTACATTTTAGATTTCACTTGTGAGGCATGGTGGTGCCTGCCTGTAATCCCAACACTCAAGAGGCTGAAACAGAACTGCCACAAGTTCAAGTCCAGCCTGGGCTACGAAGTCAAAGCCACCCTCACTACACAGTGAGACCTTAAAACGTCACTTCAACTCTTTCCACCCTGCTGTCTCCTTTTTTTTTTTTTTGGGGGGGGTGATCCAATCATGGCCTTATTTTGAATTTTTGTTTTTTGAGAGACAGCTTCAATAAACAGTTTAGTGTGGCCTCAAATTTGGGGCCGTCCTCCTGCCTTAGCCTCCCAAGTGCTGGGATTACAGGTGTATGCCACACCTGGCTTAAATTTTTTATCTTGAGACACAGTTTTGGTAAATCACCCAAGCTGCGTTTGAACTTGCAACCCTTCCAGGGTGCTGGGATTACAGGTATGTTCCCCCATGCTCACTCTCTACTCTTTATACTTACAGCAGCTCCCATTTACTGGCACCAATCTGCCAGGCACTATGAACAATACCAGCCTCTCCACTGTAATCTCCAGGATTGCAATCATAGACAAACTTTAGGACCACAACATGGAAGCAAGAAAGCTGGAACTTCAGATAAATGATTTCTTATGTTCTATTACTACTTCCACTCTGGGAATCCTAGTTTCTATTATCTGTGCTCACTCTCTGCTTCTTCCAAAAGTGAAAAGCGGAGTGCACTGGCATACACCTATAATCCCAACACTCAGGAGGCTGAGGCACAAGATTCAGAACTTCAAATCCTGAGCTGGGTGTGGTGGTGCACACCTGTAAATCTAGCACTTCAGAGGCTGAAGCAGGACTGCTTCAAATTTGAGGGCAGTCAGAATTACACAACAAAACTCTATCTCAAAAAACAAAGGAAAAAAAATCAAGCCTAGCCAGGCGTGGTGGCTCACACCTGTAATCCCAGCACTCAGGAGGCAGAGGCAGGAGGATTGCTGAGTTTGAGGCTTGCCTGGGCTACATAGTGAGCTCAGGGCCAGCCTGAACTACAAAGCGAGACCCTGTCTCAAAAAAAAAAAAAAAAATCAAGCCTACTCTGGGTAATTTAGTGACTCAGCCAGGACCCTGTTTCAAAATAAAATATAAAAACGATCTGAGGATGTAACTCAGTACAAAGTTTCTGGATTCAATCCCTAGTGGGAGCAGGAGAAACACCCATCTACAACTCCAGCATCCTTGAAAGCTGAGGCAGGAAGACTGCAACACTGCCTAGCATAGACAACTTAGTGACAAAGCAAGACCCCGTCTCAAAATTGAAGAAACCAATGAACTGAGGTGAACAAAGGTGGAAAACCCAATCACAAACTAAGAGACCCTTGTTCAACTATATCTAGGTACTTCCACTAACAGCCATTTCCTTTCCTTTCCCTAGACTGTAGTTAGAAATTACCTTCATGTTCTGTGTTTACAAATGCCTACCATATGCATATGGATTGTAACTCAAGAGGACAAATAGAATTCCTGTACTCAAAAAACTTCTAGTCAGATGGTGATGTGGCTCGGGGTGTCATGCCTGCCTGGCAAAGCACAAGGTCCTGAGTTCAATCCCCAGTACTACAAAAAAAAAAAAACCTAAACCAAAAAACCTTCTGGTCTCCTTAGAAAACTAAAACATGGACATACAAAAATTTTGACTGGGCTGAGGGTGTAGCTCAGTGGTAGAGCTTGCCTGACCTGCTTGCAGCCCTAGGTTCTAATCCCAGCACTACCAGAAAAAAAAATGTTTTTACTATACAAGGTAGGTAAGAGTATGAGAAGAGGCATGTGAGTATGTGACACACGGGAGCCCTTCCTGATTGAACCCAAGGTCAATGATTCACTCTGCAACTGAATCTCAGCAGAGCAGCTTCCTTATGAGGAGCTTCTACATACGTTATTCAAACTTGGATCCAATACGCAAGGACCAACCCGCTGGCCAGTGCCAGTTCCAAGTGCGGACGATTGCCTCAACAACGGGCCTGAAACAAAATGGCAGGCAGCGAAGACTCTGCCCATCTACCTGACCCGGGGACAAGGGTGGAGGTAAGCAAAGACTTGATCTGTCCTGTTGCACTGACTCACGCACTCAGACTCTGCAGCAGATCTCCTCCCAATAAAACTTTCATGCCACAGAGCAGGAGCGACCCAATCCAGCAGCATCAGAGACGGGTTTTACCTTACACTTCTCCCTCACCCTGATGACCTCACTATTTCTTCTCACTCCTGACCACATACCACACTCTGACTTCCACTACACATTTCTCCTGCTATGGCTTGAGGAGAGGGCCGTAATATAACCCAGAAAGAAAGGAACTCCCCACAAAACGAGTTACCACCTAGCTGACCAAGTGGCCCGTTTTTAACAAGAAACTTCACCTCCCCACCCCACCCCTTCACTCAAACGATTGGCGTAAGCAATGGCTCCATTTTCTGTGCCGGGAATCCTGGTACTTCCTAAAGAAAGAAAGCGGATTGGAAGACACAAACTCAGGGCAGCGACAAGATGCTCTCTCCTCCCGTGGACCGCCCCCGCTTCGCCTGGGGGAGGAAAGCCCCACCTCTCCTACCCGAGCAAGCTCCCATCCTCCTCCCCCTTCTGTCTCTCCACCCTCTCCCTACCTACGGCCCTCTCCCAATCTGCCTCTCCCCAAGCCCCACCTTCACCTGCACAGCGGCCCTGGCGTGCCCACCAGCCCGGCCTGCTGCTAACCCCCAGAGCCCCGCGCACCCTTCCCCACTGCGGGGGGCAGGAGCTCAACCACCGCAAGGCTTTTCTCTGGTCTTCTGTAGCCAAGGTGGAGGAAGAAGAGGGAGAAAGCAGCTCTCCCAGGCCCAGCTCTTTAAAAGAAAAAAGATACAAACAGCCACACCGCCTCCGCAGCACCTCTTCCTGGACGGCTTTTCTCCCCGTCTCCCCGACCCCTCCAAAGCCCACCTCCTGCTGGGGGGAGACCCTAACTGCAGCCCAGGTCGCCCCCTTGTGCGAGGCGGAGGACAAATCCGTGCGCACCCCCGCCCCCACCCCAGCCTGGCGTCCTTCAAACGCGGGGGCAGGCGCGGGGCTGGCTCGACGCCCCCTCTCGGAGCTTGGGCTGGGAAGGACCACAAGGCTCCGTGCCGGCTGGTGCCTGGCGGGGGGGCCTCTAGCTCCAAGGACCCCGCTCTGAACAAGCCTCTTCTCTACAGGGACCCGCCTTCCCACCCCAGCCCCTCACCTGTTTCTGCTCCCAGCTCCGCCGCTGCTACCACCGCCTCCGCCCCCGCAAGTTCCACTTGCCTCTCACTCCGCTCTCTCTGGCTCTCCAAGCCTACTTCACCGCGGCTGCTCCCCTGGCCCGCTCCCCGGCTCCCTCCTTCCTTCCCTCCACCTAGCACCGGAAGCCGCGACGGCGACAGGAGCTGTGCGGCGCACTCCCACCCCCCGCCCGGGATACTTCCCACCTCCACGATCGCGCGAGAGTTGTGCTGGAACAAGCAGCAGTTCTCGCGAGACGCATCACCATGGCAGCGGCTGCAGCAGAAGCCGGGGAGCGCTGGAGACTGGTGGGGGCCGGTGAGGTGTGGGGGCTGAGGCTGCGGGCGGCCGAGGAAGGGGGTGGCAAGGTGGAGACTGAGGTGAGACTCTCAAGCCCTAGGGCCATACCTAGAATTTAAGGACTGAAGTCGCTTGCTGGAAACTGGGATTGGGCCAAAAGGTCCTGGGACTCCTTGGATGAGCAGTGTTTGCTTGTGGCCTACTCTATCCCGCCAGACTTAATTTTTATTTCTTTTTTTTTTTTTTTTTTTGGAGACAGTGTCTCGCTTTGTAGTTCAGGCTGGCTCTGAGCTCACTATGTAGCCCAGGCAAGCCGCCGCGAACTCAGCAATCCTCCTGTCTCTGCCTCCCGAGTGCTGGGATGACAGGCATGAGCCACCACGTCCCCGGCATTGTGGTATGTGGTACTGACTGCTGGTGGGCGTGAGTCTCCACGTGCTGTGGTTACCGGGATCGAACTCAGGACCTTGTGCTTGCGAGGCAGGCGCCGGAACCACTGAGCTAAATCTCCACCCCTTAATTTTTATTTCTAAACTGGACTAGATGCATCACTCAGAGAGTTACACCATTGCTGCCGCTCGCTGTTACTGAAACTAAGCGAAAACGAGGTCTGAATCAAGAGATCCTGTCCTATAAGAAGGGGAGGGAGAGTGATGAATTTAAAAGACTAAAGGAAACAGCTGAATTTTAAAGACAACAGGTTGAAGAGGGTTGAAGTCTAATATTCAGAAGTGTGGCCTAAGGAAGTGTATCTAGAGGAGCATGATTTTAGTGTCCTAAGGAAAAGTGAAAGGCTTTGCACCTGTAGGTCTCACCTCCTACCTACCAATCTCTGCTTCCAACACACTCATTTTTGCAGACATATGCAAAGCTGCCTTGGAACAGTCAGTCACAGCTGGGGTAAAAGCTGCCCTAGAAGGGCACTAGAAATGCTAAGAATAGAAGGTTCTCTTAATGCTCTCCCTCCTCGTTTCAGCAATACAAGGGAACGCGTTGCTCTTCCCTGAAGCTTGAGCCAAACACTTCTGAGTTTTCTGCCTTGATTCTTGTTTCCTTCCAAGGATAACTAGGTTGGTAGATACCCCCACCGTGTGCTCCTTGCACATCAAGCCCTGATTTGTGTGTGTTCTTACCAGACCGTTCCTCTTATCCCAATGCATTCTCTCATGTTTATTTGAACAACATGCAGGCTAGACATTTGCTCAGTGGTTGTGGCACCTGCCTAGCAAGCGCAGGGTCCCTGGTTCGATCCCCCGATCCCCTGTAACCACATACAATACTGAGTGTGGTGACTCACGCCCACCAGTGATCAGTACCACACACCACAGTGCCAGGCATGGTGGCTCACGCCTGTAATCCCAGCACTTGGGAGGCAGAGGCGGAAGGATTGCTGTGAGTTCGAGGCTTTTCTGGGCTACATACTGAGCTCAGGGTTAGTCTGAACTACAAAGAGACCCTGTCTCAAAAAAAAAAAAATGACTTAAGAGTACAAAGTCAAGAGGACCCTAACTGAAGATAGTAAGGGATGAGATGATTAAAAAAAAAAAAAGGAACCTATTTATGACAAAGAGTTAATTCTTTCCTAGCTTATGGTTAAGGGCCTTTCCGGGGCTAAGCACTGTTTTCAAAGGCAAAAGACTCTTTCAGTGTTAGTAACACACTGCTTGAGTAGGTCCTGTGACACCTTCACAGAATTACTGTCTCCACTCTTTTCTTCAGAAAACGTCCTCCTTCCTCAGTTCCCCAACCACGTCACCGTGCCCCTTGAAATGGAAACTGCTGATTGCTATTCCTGCCTATTCCTTTCAAGCTTGTATCCCAAGAGTGACAGAAGGATAGGAATGGTTGCAGCTTAATAAGTCTAGAGGAAAGCACTCAGGACCGATGAATTCTCCAGGAAAATCTCCCAGTCGTTCTCTCCTTCACCCCTCAGCAGTCTGGGAACAAAAGTGTCTATGCAGCTTCAGGGACAGCTGCCCATACAGTGAGCAGGAGCAGAGAAAGAAGTGCTACCTAGCTGCCAGTTTTCTGCCTCCTGCCATGAACCGACTTGGAAACCACTTGGTAAAGAGAGGAAGGCTCATCTGGTGCTGAAGGAGGCCCAGGTCCCTGACTTGAGAGTCTTTTTCTGTCTCTCTGGCAAGTGAGTCTAATAAAAACTGAAAGTGTAGCCACCAGCTCACATTCTATCCTTGACCCCAGGCCTGAGCTCAGGCCTGTGCCAGGGGGAGGGGTGTTGGCCTTACTGACAAAATCCATTTGGAGTTTGTCAAGGTTGTGGTTTGGGGCCTGAACTGGGTACAGAGTGTGTCTGATGACAGAAGAGAGAAAGCTAGAAAAGAAAGGGACCAAAGGGACTACAGAGGACAGAAGCAGGAAAAGGCTAAACTGATCTTGCTACAACTCCATTGGAGAGTCTCCGCCCCTTCCTAAATGTGAGAAGTCTGTACCCAGGATGTTCTCTCTCATTAATCTCTTTTACATCCTTTGGCAGTTCTAGCTTTATCCCTTCTCCTTTGCCCCTCTCCCACATGCATATGAGGTTCAGTAAGGCTATGAATTAAGAATGGGATATTTCCTGACGTCACCAAATTTTCAGACCCAGAATCCTCAGTGCTCACGTGGAGATTCATGACGTAAATGTTGCCATAAAATACTACCCTAAGGACCAGGGATTTAGTTCAAGTGGTACCGCACCCACCGTGGAAGCACAAGTGCCTGAGTTCCACCCTCAGTACTGCCAAAAAAAAAAAAAACCCAAACTACCCTAACCCAACATAAATATCCTTGCTACTCTCATTTTACCTGACTTGAGGATAATTCAGTAGCAGATAAATCTGTTGTCTGGAGAAGCAGAACTACTTCTATATCCATGGCTAAGGTCATGACTTGTTAAGTCAGCATCTTGAAGTCCTCCAGGTTGCAATTATTTGTAAAGCTTTACACTGTCATGTGTGTGTGTGTGTGTGTCCTGTTAGCATTGAATCTTAGGTAAGTTTATTTTCAAAGATATTGAGTTAGGAAAAGAAAAGTTGGAACAAAAAATTCTATTTTCTCAGGTTATCTTTTAAAAGATAAAGAAATTCATTTACTAAGATTAATAAAATTCATTTACTAAGATTAGAAAGGACAAAATACATATGCAAATAATTCAATGGGAGAGCCTGCTAGTTTTGCTGGTTTCCAGAGGATGGAAAACACTCGCGTTCTGAGCACAAAAATCCCTTTTAACTTCTTCCCCCATCAGTCTTGCACCTACCTCTCTACCCCTCATATTCTCTAGGTTGGAGTCAGAAAAAGTATCTGGTGTTTTGGTTTGCTAAACAATGCTGAGATACAGTTAGGATTTAAAAACCTCCAGATAATATGTGACCTCATAATATAGAGAAGAGGGTAAACACGCTACTGACAGAAGACAAATCTAGTTGTGTAGCACACTGTTTCGTAAACTAAGGATTTTTTTTTTTTTTTTTTTTTTTTGCTTTTTGGAGACAGGGTCTCACTTTTGTAGTTCAGGCTGGCCCTGAGCTCACTATGGTGCCCAGGCAAGCCGCCACGAACTCAGCAATCCTCCTGTCTCTGCCTCCCGAGTGCTGGGATCACAGGCGTGAGCCACCACGCCCAGCATTATATGTGGTAACCAGGGATCGAACTCAGGTCCTTGTGCTTGCAAGGCAGGTGCCGGAACCACTGAGCTAACCCTCCGGCCCCAACTAAGGATTTTTTTTGTTGGAGGTGTTGTGTTGGTGAGTTTTTTGTTTGGTTATTTGGTTGGTTTGGTCTGGTACTGGGATTGAACCCAGGCCTTCACACTGAGCTACATCACCAGTGCCTTTTCTTTGATTGATTGATTGATTGATTGAAACAGGGTCTACTGAATCACTAAATTTCCTGGTAATCCTACTGCCTCAACCTCACAGAGTGCTGGGGTTACAGGCATATGCCTCCACATCAGGCTGTGAATTACGTTTTAATGAATAAAATCATGCATCTTTATTTATATATGGTCTTTGCTTGCTTTTGATCTCTAATTGCAGAGTTGAGTAATTAAGGCAGAGCTGAGTAGTTAAGACAAAGACCACAATGTAACTGGCCTAATATATACATGCTATCTAGCCCTTTACAAGAAAAAATTGCCAATCCTTGTTTTAGGCAATGATCAAGGTGGTAGCCAGAGTAGTTCAGGTGATAGGGAATAAATATGGCCTGCGTTTGATTTTTTTCTCTTTTCTTTCTTTTTCTCTTTCTTTTTCTTTCTTTCTTTTTTGTTTTAGATAGAGTCTTGCTATGCAGTTCAGGCTGGCTTTCAACTCACTATGTGGCCCAGACTGGCCTGAACTCACAGTGGATGATCCTCCTGCCTCAGCCTCCTGAGAGCTAAAACCACAGGTGTGTGCCACTACGCCCACCTAATGAGCCTACACTTGGATCTCCAATCTCACATACCTAGAAGAAAGCCCTCCTGGTTTCACAAACTCAAAGTTTGCCAATTAAGTCACTTAGGATTACTTCAAATCCTTTGTGGAACTCAGCAAGATAAACATAAATTTATCTTACTCCTCCTGCATATGAGGAGCAGTTCACCTGCAAATGAAAGCATGCACCAAGATCCCACGTACGGCTGGATATATTACCAGTCCAGTAATTTAATTTATTTTAGTTTCAAGAACAATTTTCAGTACAATAAATTATCTATCTCTCACTGAAGGAGAAAAATCGGGATTCCAAGAGTTGTAGATAAAACCCTTTCTTTAGAAGATCTCCTTTAACACCTGAATGGAAGGAGACAACTTCCTTGTGGGCCTGGACTTCCAACGTCCAGCTCTGGAGGGTCCAGTGGAGAGCAACCTCCATCTGCTGCCTCCTTGAAGAAAAAACTTCTCTTCCAGTGCCGCTTCCCATGACCCAATGAAAGGGGTCCAGACTGTACTGAAAGAGCTTGAGAAATCAATTAGGAAGGGGTGGTCTCTTTCTACAGCTTTTAATGGCTCCTACAAGGCCTTGGGATTATCCCTCAAGGGAGCAGAGTGACCAAACTATAAGGACGCCCCAGCCAAAAGAAGGATGAATCGAGGTTAAAGGGGTCCTGGAATTGGGAAGGGGGGGTACAGTGCATTTCATCTTAGTCCATTCAGGTGTTTAAGAAGCACAAACGAGGTGACAGCTTCCCCCAAAGGCCCTCCAGCTGGGCAGAGAAGGCTGCAAATCAAACTCTGTCTCATTACCACCACCAAAAGCTTTTCCAGAGAGCTACTGTGAGCTTCCAGGGGCCAAGATCAGCCTTAGACAGAAATCCAAGCACAGGGCTAAAAATGTGCCCCTTTGACACAGTCCCCTTTCCCAGCCCCAAGATGGCTAAGCCTCACTTACACACATTGACCCATTCTGTGACCCTGCATTCGTCACATAGCACGTAGCAGCACCAGTGGAAGCGGCAATGACAGCGCTCAACTCTCGTCTGCTGGAGAACGTTGTGCCCACGACCACAGCAGAGGCTGCCACAACCATCCAACAGGTGGCTGGTCTTGTTACAGGCCCGGCCCCTTGTCCCTGGAGAGCCCACGGAGGGGTCTCGCTCGCAGAAGTCAGGGGACTTTTCAAAGTAGACTAGCTCTCCTGAGAGGCGACGGGGACGCAGACGGGGCTGGAAGGCTCCAGAATTGCGGTTGTGGGTATCAATGAAGATAGCTCGGCCCAGCCGCTCCTTCAGCGCTGCCCCCACGGCCCGGAACTCTGGGGCTGCCCTCCAGCATGTCTTGAATTGGCAGCTCCCTGATGTCCCGTGGCACTTGCATTTCCGCTTCAGGTTTTCAGTTACCACCTAGATTATCAGAGAGGTGAGAGTTGAAGGGCAGGCAGCAGGTGAACAGCACAGGGAAACAGGAGAGGGAGAGGTGCGGAGAACGTGGGGACGGACAAATGAGCGCGGGATGAGAAAGGGCACTGCACTGCGAAGGAGTTAGCCGGCCAACTCCTCCATTATGATGGAGAACTGAAGCCGGAGCCCACAGTGATCGTCAGCTGGCAACGGAGCCAGGACGTCACCCACTCCAGCTGTCAGTCCCAGTGGTCGTCCTGGAGTAAGCACTGGTAACATGGGGACTGTGGCCCAGAGTGCCCCTAAAGTCTGCAGGGAAGACAGCTGTAATAACAGCTACCATGTAATGAGCCAAGGGCTAGGCGGCATGTTTTGCTAGCTCAGGCTTAAAGACTTAGAAGGTAGATTATCATCAAGCTTTTTTTTTTTCCCTGACTTGTAGTCCAGGCTGGCCTTAAACTCCCATATAACCTAGGCTGATCTCCAACTCCCAAACCTCCTTTCTCGGACTTCCTTGGGTTTTTATAAATGCAGAAACCTGAGGCTGGGAGGCTGCTGACAGCAAGGGGCAACTGCCCACCCGGCCTTATCCCTTTACTCCGCAGGGCCCCAGAAGGAAGGGCTCAGGCTCACACCCGAGGCAAGATGCGCAGACCTACCTGGCGCCCCACCCTGTTGTTGTGGATTCGCATTCGTGCCTGGATGTCCCTGGGAGCTTCCCTGGAATCCAAGAAATCCCGAGAGAACTTCTCTCCAAAGTCCATGTCGTGGTTACAGCCACCCCATTCCCATGTGTCCTGGGGGCCGGGGCCGGGGCCGGGGCCAGCCAGGGAGTGAGGAAAGCTCTTGCCTCGGGACAGGGCCTGGAGTTGCAGGAGTTTGGCCCGCAGCCGATCCTGCTCACCGCTGCCCTTCCAGCCGCAGCCGCAGCTCACCAACTTGCCTAGGCTGCAGGCTGTGGCGACCGCATGCATGACCCCTGCCGCCAGCATGGAGAAGGAGAAGGCGCTCTCTCGGAACCCTGGGGGTGAGAAGGGCGGGAAGGTGGAGGTGAGAATAAGGCGGGAGGAGAGAGACAGCCACCCTGCCGCGTCAGAAACTCCCAACTGAACCCTGACGCTGCCATTTACCACCTGAGTGATTTAGGGGTTCACAGAACAAGTGAGGAAAGAGCACAGGGCCTCAGTTTCCTCGGCTAGGAAGGGAAACTGGTGGGTCTAGGTGCTGTAGGAAGCCCATTCTGGCTATGTAAATCTATGGGTTTCAGGTGTGAATGAAAGAGGCTGCCTAGAGGGAGAGAGCCCTAGAGCTGAGAGGGCCTAAGGGGTCCCCCAAGGCTTTAAAGATTTGTTCACGGAGTTCTACATCTAAAGATCTAGAAATTCCCCTGCCCTGCAGGGAGCTTAGGTGGGGCAGGAGCAGAGTCCTTTAGGGTTCTTTCCTCTTTTAAAATATTATTTAGATCAGTCTTTTAATCAACCAACTCTCCACTACCAGAACAGAACACCCCCAAAGCCCTGGGCCTACGGGGGTGCCTTTCCTTTTTCCAAGTTCTACTTTTATATTTGCCCTTCAAGACCACCCTTTATGTTTATCCAAACCTGCTATTACTCTATAAAACACTGAGGGAGGAGCAAGCAGGGGTGATTTTCCCTAGGCCCTCTTTAAAAGGTTGGCCTCCTGTTATATCCCAGGGTCACAGAGCTGGGGATGATAAGGCTTTCTCCAGCTTAGAGGTGCCCACCACACGGATATCAAAATGTTTCCCTCCACCGCCTGTCAGCGGAGGAGGGGTCCGCTTATTTCATCAGGAGCCCTCTGGAGCCCTGAGAAGATGAAAGACAGCACCTCTTTGGGGCCAGACCTCTCTTACCCCAGGATCCAGGGCTCCTGGGGCAGCCTCTCGATCCCCCCAACCCCAGCCCTTCAAGGGTGAAGCTGTTTGCACAAGTCTTGGGAATTTCCCTGCAGATGGCAGCTGCCTATTAACCCCATAGTCCCCAAAGCACTACCCCACCCTTTGGGCTGAGCCCCCAGATCTGAACTCCATCCAGCGAGCTGGGCTGGGGCGGGGGCAGTCAAGCCTCCCCAGCCATCCCTTCCAGACCAGGCCAGCAAGGATCTGTTCTGGTCCCTCCAGCTGTTCCTCACCTGCTCAGGTGAGCTACACCTGGGGCCTCCATGGCACAGAGGAGGGGGCTGCTCCCCAGCTTCAAAGCCATCAGGGTCTTTGTTCCCAGCTTTGGCTCCCGTGAACCCCAGCAATTAGGGGAGCAGGTTTAACCCTTAAACGGCTGGGGGCGTCACTCCACCCCCGCTGAGACTCTGGGGACATGGGCCTGGGCTTGTCGGGGTTGAGAGGGAGGGGAGCATGGGGGGGTGTTTGAAGCTTCCAGGGCTGGGGGCATCTCCTTCACAGGTGCAACCCAGATCGAGCTGGGCGGAGGCAGAAAAGGGGGGCCCTAGGGTAGAGAACAGGACCCAGCTGCCTCGCCAGCAGCGTGCAGTTGGAAATCAGGAGCAAAGGCCCAGACAGGTGGCCAGACCCGGCTCGGGGCGGCTCCCGGGGGGGAAATTCCCTGAGAGGCTCCTCCCGAGCCGAGCCGTGAACCTGTCCCTTCCCCATGCACGCGCCTCGGCCTGCCCCCCACCCCGGGCATCCGCGGGCGGCCCAGACCAGCCCCGCCAGGCTCACCGCGCTTGAGGATGGCGCTGTGGTGGGGCAAGCGGCCACCGCCCTCGAGCGCCGAGCAGTTC
This sequence comes from Thryonomys swinderianus, assembly GCA_004025085.1. Taxonomy (NCBI): domain Eukaryota; kingdom Metazoa; phylum Chordata; class Mammalia; order Rodentia; family Thryonomyidae; genus Thryonomys; species Thryonomys swinderianus. The sequence goes on along the minus strand of PVIC010023526.1, from coordinate 5,757 downwards.
CAGCGCTGGTCTCGGAGCTGGTGCTGGCACTCGTGGGCCGCGATATGCAGACCCTGAAGGGCTGACGCAGTCACGTCGGGGCTGCGCAGGCACAGGCCTAGCTGCCGCTTGCTCAGGCCAGACAACGTCAAGCACACGGTGTTGGCCGTCAGTGGCGGCTCCCCGGGCAGCTTCAGGCCCAGAATCTCATTGCTTAGAGCCCTGGGAACAGAAGAAGTGTCAGGGGTCTGGAGTCCAGCCTCACACCCCCTGCAGCCCCCCAACAGGCTGGAAGACAAGGGGAACTGCTCACCGACTGCACAAGGCCAAGAACAGGAGACTGGAGAGGCCCCAGGGTGGAGGCCGCCGCCGGGGCTCCTCCAGCATGTCGAAGCCCGGAGGCTCCGGTGGGTTGATGGATCAGCGCCTGGAGGGCAGAAAGACTTGATGTAGGCTCTAGAACAGGGTGGCTCCCCTTGAACTGAAGGATGCCCTACTTAGTTCAGTCTTAAACCACCAGTGCCACCGACTGAACTTTCTCACCCCTCTGCCAACAGAGCTGCAGGAATCAACCCTGGGTTCCCAGAGCCCCGAGAGGTTGGAAAGAGGAAGGGTCCAAGCCTTGAGCTCCAACTCCCCAGCGCTCCTGGAGCCCTGCCCAGTCAGACACAATGCCTGGCACACAGGCACACACTCACATGCAAATGCCGACGCACAGACGCACAAACACTCGCTCCACGACCTCACCCACTGCTCCCTCTTCTAGGGCCCCACGATTGGCTTCCCCGCCCTTATTAGCTAGGGGGCGGGGCTGGGAGGGGGTTCCCCACTACCTGGGGCGGTGTCCCCTCCAGGTGCCTGCAATAGCAGGCAAGTCCCGTCAGAAGGGTCCAAGACTGGGCTTTCCTCCGCTCTACCCCCTTCCTGCTCCGCAGGAGAGAGGAGAGGCCCCAGGTGGGGCAAAGGGGGAAGCCTGGTGGCCTCCTGCAAGCAGGCGTTTTGTCACAACCCCAGGTCTCCTCTTTGTACCCGCCCCGCTGCCCTCTCCTAAGGACACGCTCCCCTCCTGCGCGAGCGGCTCGCTGGTCCCCACGGGTCCCAGGCTTGTCCCCACCCCTTTGCTCTCCCATTCACTGCCCTCTAAATCTGGAGAGATTCTTACTCTCTCTTTATCTCTAGCAGTATCTCTGGCCCTCTCTTCGCATCTGTGCTCTTATGTGTGGATGTCTGTCTGTCAGTCTGTCCGCGCGCCTGTCCGGTCCCGATATGCGCGTTCCTGCCCTGTCCGCTTCCCCGGCTCGGATTACCTCCAGCGGTTCGGGCGCAGGGTCTGCAACCCGCAAGACTGAGTCGCTTGGGCTCCGCTCCGGCTGCTTAAACCGCGGGGAGACCGAGTTGTCTTCTGGCCCCTCGGCAGAGCCGCATTCTTCCAGGGCCGGGCCACTCCTCTTCGCCGCTTCCCCAGCGCCGCCGCGGCCGCCGGGAGGAAGGGAGGGAGAGAGGGAGGGAGCGATCGAGAGCGAGCGAGCGGCGAGGAAAGCACTGGGGGCTCTGGCTGAGCTCGCGCGGAACTCGCAGGCGGGCGAGGGCTGACGGAGCTGCGGCCCCTCCCCGAGCCCGGGGCATCCCCACCCCGGCCCGCACCCCCCTCCTTGACCAGGGGACGCAGCCGCTCCCCTCCTTTCCGCGCGCACACACACACCCTTTCCCCCGACGCTCGGGTTGGGGCTTGGCCCACTGAAGGGGGGGCAGCCGGAGTTCTCTCACCTGCTCTGGGGTCCTCTGGGCGGTAGGGATGGTGATCCAGACCAGGAAGCCAGGACCCGGCCCGAGCAGCCACATTGCCCATCGTCTCTGTTCGCTTCGGTGCCTCCGCTGAGAGCCAGGGGGCTGGAGTTGGACCGGCTTCGGCTTCGGCTGCAGACTTCGGACAGTCGCTGGCGGCTCCCACAGCCGGAGCGCAGCAGGGCGCTCGAGGACCTGCAGCCCAGGCGCAGCACTCAGTTTGGCTCCTGCCCACCTCTGGGGCCTATGCCTGCCCCTTGCCCGGGGTCAGCTGGGGCCTCAGAATCTGGCCCTCGCCAAAAGCCTCAGGTAGCTCCAAAGATCTCGCCTTGCCCCTAGCACCTACCTTTTCTTGCAGGTACCCCTGCCCGTAGAGGTCCCCTATCCCATCCTATCCTATCCTATCCTATCCTATCCGAGATTCCTGGGTTTTCGCTTCGGGCGGCACAGATACTAGATCCAGACACGCAGGCTTGTTTCACACGGGCCAGGAAGGCCTCGGGATCCCATACTGAGCCTCGCTTAAGAACAGCCCGGAAAGAACCTGGTCTTGGGGTCCACAGGCGGAAGCGAAATGCCAGAGGGAGCTCCAGTGGCAGTGAAGGGGTTAGGCGCCACCGCACTCCTGCCTGACTCACTCTCCTCGCTCTAACCACTGCGGACTATTTTTGCCAGAGAGGGGCCCCAGGCTTCCCAACCGCCCCCAGCCCCTGCCAGACCGCAGCCCAAGGCACGGCTGGTCCCGCGCACCCAAGATGCATTGACTCAGAGATTGCCCCCAGTAAGCAAGAGCGGGAGCTGATACCCACAGCCACCGTCGCCTCTTCCTCGCTAATGGCCCCGGCAGCTCTGCTGGGAAACCAGCCCCTCATCGGCGGTACTGCAGATCCTGCCTTGTGCTGAAGGGGGCGCTGCTGGTTTGGGGTCACAGCAGTCTGAGCCAGGAAATCACGGAATTACATCTGATAGGATATTTCCCACCACCTTTATGTGCCAGTTGCTGAACTACCTGAGGACCCTGACCCTGAAAACCCTGGACTAGAGAACTGATGTTTGTCTGATTCCAACCTCCAGAATGGGGAGCTGGTACCCACAAGTTGCTGACCTTCGTGCTCACTTTGAGGACAAGAACCAAACCATGTGTAGCTGTTGGGGCTACCAGGACCTTCAAGCCCATCCCAGGAGTTTCCATCCTTATTCTTGGACTCCGTGGTCCCCAGTCACCTGCCCTTCTTGCATGTCTGCCCGGAACTCCATCCAGGTCGGGGGGGGGGGGCAGATGAGGTTTCCAGTGGCCTCTTTCTCCACAGGGAGCGCACAGACATTTGTAGGTCTCCATGTGTCCTGGTCTCCCTCAGGTTTTGGAATCTGTTTTTGTCTTGTTCTTAACCTTCTGACTCGATCCCTCCTGGATTTCAGCATCCAGTCAGGTGTTAAATCGGGGCTGGGGTCAGAATTTATGCCCTGGGTTTTAATCTCTCAGTGACCCAGGGATTCCCCTCACTGGACTCTTCCAACTCTAAGAGCTCATGCTTTTCTGGTCGCTCTCCCCATTGAACCCTAGTTCTGAGATAGGAGGCCAAGGCGGGCAGACTGGGTGGCCCGAGCTGGCTCACAGTGCCCTCAGCCCGACCGGCTGGCCCGAGGACTGACCCGCAGCCGCGAGAAGGCTAAGGGACAGGCGGGGCCTGGAGAAGGCTGCGGTGCACACCCATTGCCTAATACCCCAAGCACGCGGCCAGCTCCAGGAAAGGGGCGGGGCGGGAACCGGGGAGACCTTGACAGGGGTTTGGGCCGCGACAAGAGGGGGAGAGTGGGGGCTGTCATCACTGCGGGGAGGGAGTGGGGGCGAGCCGGTGCCCCTTCCACCGGGGATGAAAAGAGCAGAAGGCTTTTCTCGCCGCCCTGGGGAGGGAGGGTGTATGGAGAACAATACGGGAAGAACACTGGGTCCTAGAGGGCGGGAGTGAGCCAGGAGAGTGGAGCCCCTGGAGATTGGGGGATCGAGCAACTGAGGCGGTGGCTACAACTCGGCGGAGCCTCAGGAGCAACCCCCTCCCCCTCCCCCCTCGTGTTTGTTTTGGCCCGGGGTCTCGGGTGACTCATCTGTTGCTAAGCCGCTGATAGGGGCGGCCAGACCCAGGGAACCGAAATTATAGGCCCGGGAGGGATGGATGCGCCCACAGCGGTGAGCTCAGCTGCGCTGCCTGCCCTCCACCTCACGCCCTCCTGCTGCAGCGCCGCCGGCCACCGCCCGGAGGCACCAAAGGGTCTGCAGTCCGACCCTGCGCGCCGGCAGGACCCCCCACCCCACCCCGGCATTCGGCCCCAACACATCTTCAGGAATTTTACTTCCTCCACTGCTTGGCAGAGACACGAGCTGTACCTTCCCAGACCAAGGGACAGTGCTGCCTGCTGGCACCCCAAAGGAAGCAGAGTCCTCACCCCACAAAGTCCCAGTCCCAGTCCCGCTTCTCCCCAGATCCCAAGGTCAAAGCAAAGCACCTTCTCCCTCCCACATTTCCCATCCCTCTTCCGTTCCCAGAGGGTGGTTTGCTACTGATTTTCTACTTCATGCCTTCAGGGTTAGAGGTGGTCCAGAATGATACAGAGAAATGGACCAGGGTAAAAGAGACCGGGAGAAGACTCTAATTTAGAAAGGGGAAGGAGAAAGAAAAAGGCCTGTGGATATCTGAGGAAGAGGACTCCACAGATGCTGAGGCAGAAGCATGCTTGGTCGGTCTGCTCAGTGGATTAGCAAGGAGACCGATGTAGAGGACGAATCCACAGGGAGAGAAGGTGAAACTGGAGGGCTAGGAAGGAACAGCGTTGGATAATATGGGGCCTTTGGAATTTTGTTTAACTTTTGAAACAGAGGCTCACTGTGCTGTCCAGGCTTGAATTCATAGCAACCCTCCTGCCTCAGCCTCCTGAGTATTGGGATTACAGACATACAGCACCACACGGACTCTTTTTTGTTTTGAGATAGTCTCACTGCTGTTAGTCTAAAGCAGCTTTGAACTCACTTTGCAGCCCAGGCTAGTGTTTTTGATCTTCCTGCCTGGATAACTGAGATTATACTGGAATTACATGGATATACCACCATGCCCTGGCTGTTATGTGGAGAACAGACAGTGGAGGCAAATATAAAAGCTAGTAGAGTTATTAGGAGGTGATGGCAGGAATGAGATGGAGACCGGAAGATATTTTTAGATATTTAAATGAGAAATAGTTTTACAATTTTATAATTATCTAAATTTTATGCTCTTTTTGGTTTTGGTTCTGTTTGTTTTCTTGGTTAGTTGGTTTTTTGAGACAAGGTCTCACTGTGTAGTTCAGGCTGGTTGTGATTTCCTATGTAGCCAGGCTGGTTTCAAACTCACAGTGATCCTCCTGCCTCAGCCTCCCAAATGCTGGGATTATAGGTGCCACCATGTCTGGCCCTTTGTTTTATAAAATGCAATGAGTCCAGTTCTGAAATGCAGTTCCTCAGGAAATGACAAGAATTTGAAAGTTATTGTTTCAAACCAATGGAAGACAAAGAGCTGTCTGCTGAAGGTACTATAAGATCTAAGGGCACACAGTCTAAAACACAGCTTCCAGAAGCAGAAAAGCCAGGGGCAAACCTGGACAGGGGCTGCAGACCAGCCTGGTTAGGAGGGTGAAGGGTGGTGGCCCCCATCACCAACAAGGGAGCAGTAGGGTGGTGGGATGGGTCGGACTCTGCCTCTTTTGTGAAGCTGGAGGGAGAGAATGTGTGAAAGTTCGTCCTGAAGTTTAGAACAGACAAGTCCAGGGTGACTCTGAGATGCCCACCCTAGGTGACTAAAGGATGGGGTGTCACTAACTGAGATGGGAAGAACTGAAGTAGCTGGGGGGAGGGTCAGGGCCGTGGAAAGGTCCAGAGTTTAGATTTGGTCCAGCATGGTGGCACTTTTTAGCGATTTAGCAAGACTCTGTCTCAAAATAAAAGTGAAAAAAAGGGGCTGGGAT
>PVIC010023525.1:6483-26870 GCA_004025085.1 Thryonomys swinderianus | reverse complement strand
GATTGGCGTACGAAGTGCACCGGGTTCTGAGCTTGCTGTGATGAAAACACGTTTCTTTCCACTGACTTTCCATGCTGCTCATACTGTCAGAGAGCTGAGATCCCCTCCAGCATGGCGGCGCTCCCTCGGGAGGGTCAGCGGGGCAGTGCAGACTGCGGAGTGTCATTTTCTTTCTTGGTTGCTTTTGTTCCTTTATCTCTGGGGACAGTACTTGAAAGTGAACCCAGGGACTTCGTGCTGAGCTATGTCCCCAGTACTTCTGGAATTTTGTAAAATTTTGAGACAGGATCTTTCTGAGTCACAAAATTGCCAAGCTGAGCTGGTACTTGTGATCCTCCTGCCTCAGCCTCTCAGATTACAAGCGAACCTCACTGTGCCCAGCTCCTCTGGTCATCTCTTCTGTTAGTGACCTGGTTGTCCAGGCCTCTTGCCAGGGGCCCCATCCACGGCTCTGCCCTTCACACCTGCCCTTCAGAGAGGGCTGCACTGATACTCTGCCTGGCACGGTCAGGATGAACCGTCTGCCAGCAGGCCACAGCAGGCCACGGGGCTAGAGATAGGCCTGAGCCGGAGCCTCTTCTCATCACCTCGCCTTGCCCGGCTTGAGCCACCGATAAACCACGGCAGGAAGGGACCATAGCAACGGCCTGCATGGAAACAAGCACTCCAGGCACAAAGAGGAAGGGGTCGCCTGTTCTCAGAGGCCAGGGCTGTCTGGAAAGGGATCTGGGCAGGTCATTTCTGGGGTCTCTTTCAGTCCACGGCCCAACAGAGTGGCTGCTACCGTCCACCCCACACAGAAGGAGCCTGTCCGCCCACAGCCCCCAGCCCCCTGCAGAGTCTTTGTCCTTCAGTCCTGCCTGCCGATTAGCTTGCGGTGACAGCACAGCCCAGACTGCGCCCAAGAGAGGGTCTGTCCCGAGTCCTCAGGGCCGATTTGCCTGCTTCTCCTTACAGGACGCTCAGACGGGCCACAGTTTGGGCTGACTGTTCCCTGAGTCCTCAAGTTCCACCAGCCTCAGGGTTCTGTGCTGGAACAAACCTGGCACCGGGGGCAGGGGGGAAAGAGCATTGCTGGGGCACTGTGGCCATCGTGGCGACCTGCAGGAGGTCAGGAGCTTGGGCAGGGACCCTCCCTCTTTAACCCACAGCCCTTTCCACCTCTGCTTTCACAAAGTGGCCATGGTGGGGGCTGCTAAATATAGACACGACTCCTTGGAGTTGTCTTCCAGGACCTCAGGGGTCCCTGAGGGGGCCTTAGAGAGCCAGGAGAAGCCCTGCCGTTCTCCTGCGAGTGAGACAGAGCTTTGGGGAGCCCCTAGGAAGTGACGGAGTGAGGGTAGAGGGCAGGGAATCAGCCTCTGAACCAGGTCACGCCAGGGCAAACAGGACCGAAGGCAAAGAGTCGCTGGACTCTGCCAGGCTCCTCACAGGGCACCAGCTAAGGGCCATCACCATCGCTGGGGGCAGCTTGGCGGCTTCTTTTAAGAAGCCACCTGGAAGCCCTGGGCCAGCCCAGCGGGCACGCCTCCATCCACATCCCAGGAGGCTTTGCTGGGGCCTCTGTGCTGGCGGAGTGTCCTGGCTGCAGTGTGTGTGCCTCAGATTTACAGCTGAGAAACATTACTGCAAAGTGCTGTCCACGTAGCAAGTACTTGCCTGTGGCTGTTAGATTGGACCGGGGATCCCAGAAAGGGCTGCCCCCACGCCCACCCCCCAGCCACTGTCTCTGCACCTGTGCTGGGGCCAACTTGGGCTCAGTGCTAGTGGACAGCAGGACCCGTCTTTTCCCACCCAGAACAGGACGTCAGGGTCCCTCTTTCCGGAGAAGAGACAGAGCCTTTGCACGGGGCCGGGATGGGTCGCTCATGTGGCTCCACGGTCCCAGGAAGGGCGGCAGCTGCAAGGCGAGCGGGACGCGGCAGAGGGAAAGCGAACAGAGCCAGGCGTTAGGGAGACGCTCGGAGAAGGGGCAGGCCCGCTCAGGCCCGCTGTGCAAAGGCAAGCGAGTCGGGAGGAGGCCAGGCAGAACCCCGACGGGGCCTGTACCCGCTCAGGTAGGTGTGTGCTTGGCTGTCCCGTGGGAGGGACTCACCTTCGTTATTGGTGGTCACCACTGCAGGGGCCCCGCGGTTTATGAACCCCGAGGAGAACGTGTGGTCTGCTGCCTTTAGGTTCCCCACGGCCATGTGTTGCGGGCCGTCTCGACCCCTTTATTCCAGAGTGGCAGAGATGGCACTGCACCCTGTGGGGCCGGGCAGGACGCGGCAGAGGCCGGGACTCCTGGTCATCCCAGCCAGGGAGTCTCCCATCTGCACGGTCAAGAGTCCTCCTTGGGGGGCCCAGGACACAGGGCGGGGTGGGCTCTGACTGAGAGCAAGGTAGGCAGGGCGACCTCCAGGGGGGACCACACCCCACTCCAGACGCAGCCACTCGGACGGGGACCTGGTGCACTCTGCACTCAGATGTGGGCCCACTCTGCCGGCCCCATGCCTCGGTGTCCCCCGTGGAAGGGGACGACCAGGACCCCGGCCAGTGTCACAGTGCTGAGGGGAGTGATGAGTATGGTCCTGGGCAGGGTGGCACCGTGATGCCATTTGCAGCATGGCACCCTGGAGTATCACATAGCCATCCATTCACTGAGCCGCTCTCAAGCCCCGGTGGTGACTCCAGCCTCCTTGGTGTCTGGATGGCACCTGTCCCCAAGAAACTTACGGTTCGGCAGAGAAACAAGACATTTCACATGCACTGGTCAGAGCAGCGAGTCTGCATTTCCCTTGGTGTGAGACCAGGCCGCGGGGGCATCAGGATGCGTGTTCCGGGGCTCACTCCGGCCTCGCCCTCACCCTCCTCCCAGTTGTCTCACAGAGAGAGGCAAAGAGCTTTTGGAAAGCAAATGAGGGAAAATGATTTCAACAGAGGCTTAGCTTTGGCTCCGCTTCAGAAGTTTTAATAGTAGTAAGTGATTTCCATGTTTCGTGTTCTGACCTTTTCCTTCCAACATCTCTTAATGGATAATGGTCATGGAACAATATATAAGAATTGAGCCTAAGATAATACTATTGTTGAGTTGTTTTTTTTTTTTTTTTGAGACAGGGTCTTGGTTTGTAGTTCAGGCTGGCCCTGAGCTCACTATGTAGCCCAGGCAAGACTCAAACTCAGCAATCCTCCTGTCTCTGTCTCCCGAGTGCTGGGATGACAGGCGTGAGCCACCACGTCCAGCTATCATTGAGGTTTTTGTCAGCTTTGTTATTGACTTAAAGATTGATGTACACCTTACATGTGAAAACAAGTAAATTAGTTTACACATCCCAAAATTTCTCAAGAATGTACAATAAAAATTAAGAAACTGTAGCCAATCATAAATTGAGTTATTTATAAGCAAATAATTTCAAAAGCAAAATTATAAAAATACATGCAAGTCTTTCTATAACAGAATGACTATTTTATGCAGAATTAACACACATGTTCATTCAATGCAGAGCTACTAGATTTAAAAGGTTCTTTGTAGACAGTAATTCCAGCTACTGAGGCATGAGGATCACAAGTTTAAGGCCAGTTTGGACAACTTAGAGAAATCCTGTCTCAAAATTAAAACAAATAACAACAACAATAATAACAAAAAAAAATGGAAAGGGAAAGGGGAAAATAAAAGGGTTAGGATGTAGCTCAGTGGTAGAGCACTTGCCTAGCAGCCCTGAGTTAAATCCCCAGTACTGGGGGGTGGGCTTCTGTTAAAGCATCCTTGCAAATATATCTTTAATTGACCATAAACTCATCCAAGAAAGATGCTCCACAGTAGCCCTGGTGTTCATGTTCCAAAGCCCTCCAGCTTAACAAGTCTCAAGTTAAACTTTTGAATGTAGAATTTTCGGTTCAGCTTGCAGGTTGGTTAAAGTGGGGGAAAGAGCTCCAGGCTGTTAGTGCACAGGAAGGGGACAGCTGATCATCTCCAAAAGTGTAAGTGGCCAGCACTCGGGAGGCAGAGGCAGGAGGATTGCTGAGTTCGAGGCTTGCCTGGGCTACATAGTGAGCTCGGAGCCAGCCTGAACTACAAAGTGAGACCCTGTCTCAAAAAAAAAAAAAAAAAAGTGTAAGTGGCGACAGGAGCGTGCACCTTTGCCACAGTTTCCCTTCTTGCACTAAAGACTGGTATGGGCTCATCTCCATCTTTTCCAGCTTGATGAACCGGGTCTCTCTGGGCTTGGTCCCTTTCTAAGATACTTCCTGTCCGATTCTCCACATGGCTTGGGTTGAGGAGCTCTGAGCTGAACACCAGCAGCACGAAGCAGGGACGCTTGCCTCGCCCTGGAGGGGCTGCACAGGGACGACAGTGCCTTTGGTGCCCGCTCTTCCTCCCCCGGCTCTGCTGAGCATCTGGCTGGTCAGGGCTCGGTCTGCAGCCGGCTTGGAGCTGGCGTCAGACCATGTGCAGGGAGCCAGCTGCGCTGTTCCAGGATTTTCTGAGTGTTTGCAGAATGGGAGACTGAGACGGGAGGGAGAGGTAGAAAACGTGGCTCTGTGTTTCAGCATCTCAAAGCAGCAAGGAAGTGGCCGTGTTGAATTATTTGGTGCAGATGAAGAAGCAGTCCTGGAGTGGAGGGGCAGGTGTCGGGGAGCCCCAGAGAGGTGGATGTGGCTGGGTGGGAGGGATGTGGACAGTGGACACGGGTGGAAAGTGGGTTGTCCAGAGCACGAGAGCCTAAAGCCACAGGGCAGGGAGTGGGGAGGTTCTCTGTGTGAGGCGAAAGTGAGGCTGCCCAACCCCCGGTGGTTTGGAACGGAGGAGCCATGGCCACCACTGGACGATGGTGCAGAGCCAATGGGGCAGATGTGTCCTGTCACGTGACCTCGGGTGGTCCCAGAACCGTGGCAGGGCCCAGCCTGGCCAGCCTCTGGGGCTCCTCGGCCTAATCAAGACCGACCTCGTTTTCTTTTTAGTTTAATTTTCATTTCCAGTTAACCCCGCCCTGCCTCCCATTTTCTGAGTGACAGATACATACTTGAGAATATTCTGGAAGCCAAGAAAAGAACACAGAATCAAACTAATCCGAGTAACTGCTGCTATCAGAGTTGCCTATTTCTTCCCGGGCTTTAATTTACGTGCTAGTTTTTGCTTTGGGTTTTTTGCTATACTGGAGATTGAATCTGGGGCCTCTGCTGACCTATATTCCCAGCTCTGTCCAGTCTGTATTTGAATTTGTGATCTTCCTGCCTCAGCCTCTCTCAAAGCTAGGGTCAGAACAGTGTCACAACACACCCAGCTCATGCACCAGGTTCTTTATGTGGTTGGGATTAAACAGTGTAAGCAACCCAACTACCCATTAGCCATGTGGATTTAAATTTTTTTTTAGGACAGGGTAGTTTGAGCCTTAGAAACTAGGATCTCACTACGTTTTTAGGCACATTTTGTATTTTTAAAAGAGATGACATTAAAATGTTTTTCCATTTATGAAGTAACATGCTTACCCAGAAAATACACAATACTAAAAACAGTGAACATTTAAATCCTTCATACTCCTATTCTTCATAAATCCATCATGATTGATATTTTGGGATATTTTCCTGTAGTGTCTGTCCAAATAATATGCATTTTTAAAAACAAAATTGGAAAAGCCAGACACGGTGGCACGTGTTTTTAGTCCTAGCTAGTTGGAGGCTGAAGCAGAAGCATCGCTTGAGCTCAGGAGTTCAAGGTCAGCCTGTGGGACAAAATGAGACGCCACCTCAAAAAGTAATGAATAAATAAAAGCAAAATCAAAACACACCCTATGCGGTTTGGGTCTCACTGCTCTCATTTCCTCGGCCCCAGAAGCCGTGAATGTCACACTAACCTAGTACTTAACGCGAACCAGGCCATTCAAAGCATTTTCCTTCTATTAACTCATTCACTCCTCCCGAAACCCTAGGAGAAAGCGCTATTTTTTATCGTGCTTTCACAGGTACTGCAAGAGAGGCCCAGAGGCGGGGTCTGGAGCAGACAGTCTGACTGCAGAGCCGGCATTTCTGCCTGTGACCCTTCTCTTCCAGGCGGTTCTGAGTGGTGAACTCTTCCACGCATCGACTCCGCGGCCCTGGTGCCGGTTCACCCCGAAGGCTCTCCTGCCACACACACACACACACACACACACACACACACACACACACACACACACACACACACACACACTTCCACCGCTTTCCCTGGGGCAGCCTTTCAAAGAGAACAGCAGCTTTGAAGTCCCCACGCCTTTTCTAGGCTGACAACCCTGATCGCAGCCTTCCTTCACCAGCTAGTCCCTGGGGCAGGTCTGGTCTCTCTGTGTCTCTTCGACAGGGCGGTTAGACGCAAATGCACGGCCCGCACGAGCGGGAGCAGTCTCGGCACAGTGTGCGCTGGGCCCGGACGCCCAGCACGGTCACTGGGCGGGCCGCCGTGGACGCAGTCATCTCTTCGCACCCCTTGGTCTCCAGAGCTCCACAGCCCGGCCAGGCTCTCGATTCTCCGCCTGGTCCTCGGCAGTGCAGCCTGCAGGAAGAGAAGGACAGCAGGGGCCTTAGCACGGCTGGGCCAGGAGCTCTCGTCCCGGTCGGGACCAAACTGGCACGGTCCACTCTGCCTCGTCCCTAGGGCGCAGCAGCAGCTCTCCCGCTGGCCTCCAAATTCTGCACCGAGATGTCCCGGGAAGTCATGAGGAGTCACGAGAGCTAGTGTATAGGGGTCTGAGTGGGTCGGGGGTGGTCAGTGAGGGAGGGCACTGGGCAGCCGTTGGGCTCCACACCCGGAGGAGTCCACTCCCACACTGGGTCTGTTCGGAGAAGCAGGGGGCTTTGGTGCCTCTTCATTTGGCGCTGCCCATATGTGGCACTGGGTGGCTCCAGGTACGACTGCCCGAGTCGTGGGCTGTGTCCTTTACACCTTCCTCCCTCTCATCACCCGGCTTCGCCACCCCGTCTGCTCTCCGAATGGCCTGGCAGGAAGGCACCAAGGGGGTGGAAGCTAATAAATATGTCACCCTCCTGGGGTACTTTCCACTGTAACCGAGATCCTTGGAGGCCAAAACCCCTCCATCTAAAGACACTGTCTACTGGAGAGCTTCCGCTGTTCCCCAAGTTACAGTAGCGGCCCAAGGGCCTCTTCCAGCTAGGGTAGTGGGGACAAATTCGGCATCTCGGACTCAGCCTGGACACCTGCTAAGCTGCCTGGTTTGTGAGACAAGGACGATCAGCACACTCCACCTGGAGATGTGGGAGAATTCAAGGAGATTGTGCATCCAAGGGTCTTAGAATGCTACCTGGAAATAGCTTTCAGTATCTATTCAATATCTAATTATCCTGAGTTACCGTTTGACTATGGAGTAGATTCATATTTATTATGCCATTTTATCTCTGCAATATCCTTGTGCATTAAGTATCACTGGTCCCATTTTATAGATTAAAGACAACTAAGAGGATAAGCACACAGCTAAGTCCTGCCCTACGGAGTCTGGAGCTCTTCGGAAGAGTTTGCTGACCCATGGGCCCTCTGGGGTTCAGAGAGCCCCATGATGCCATGAGCCACCCGCACAACATAAACTGCCTTCATGATATCAAATATCTTCTCTGTTCAGGTTTAATTTCTCCAGCTGTCTTGCTCTTCGCTTTCTTCCTTTTTTACTCTACAGTTTGTTTGATGCAGCTGACTTACATTTGTCTCTTTTTAAAATCTATGGTTTCTCTCCCCCACCCCAGGCCCTTACCACTCCCTTTCTTTCCTTGAACCCTGTTTGTTGAGGAAGATAAATTGTTTGTTCCTGTAGAATTTCCCATATTCTGATTTCACTGACCGCAACCCTGCTGTGCCATTTAACACAGCCCTCTACCTCCTGTATTTTGTCACACTGGTAGCTGGGCCTGGAGTCTTGCCGGAATTCAAGCGTCAAGTTGTAGCAAGAATACTTGAGGTGGTTCGCGCGCTTTCTCACAAGCTCATGATGTCACCTACTCTTTCTTTTTGGGGTTGCCAAACCCCCATTGACAATCATGTCTGCCGTCACTGTTTCATTAGGAGGGATCCCTTTTTGTCATTTATTCACTGGAATATTTCTTTCACTAGAAAGAAATTTCACCCCACTGATGACTTGGTTACCCTGAAAAATACCCAGAATGACTTCTACATTCCTTCTGTGTATTAATAGTCATTTATTATTTACTGAGAAAATGGCCATCTTGTTTACAGTGACCCAGGCAGAGGGGGCAGAGCATGGGCACAGCAGGGCAGGAACAGCCAGGAGCTGGTTACTGTCAGTGAGTGACAGGGCTCAGGGGTTCATTATATTGTTTTATTACTTTTGCGTATACTTCATGATTTTATAATAAAAAGGGATCTTTTTGGTAAAAATTTAAACACAAATTAGTCAGATTTATTTTCCTGGTATCTTCCAACAGTGAGATTATAAGCTCATGCTCAGCGGACTCGACATGTACAAATGTTTCGACATACTGCCGTGTTTTCGTTAGTGACGTTGAAGTTGGTCCATTATTGGTCAGGGATCCTCCTCAGGTTGGCTCCTAAATTCTTTTGAGCACAATCCAGTAATTTTTGAGAATGTCCGTGGTCTCAGTGTGACAAAGGGGTCCCCTTTGTGTGGCACAGTTCCCACCCAGGCTCAGTCAATTCTTGCAGTTGGGGCTGCTATCTTTGCTAAGGGTCTTTTCTTTTGCAGCATAACTCTCGTCATTCCTGCTTGGCCACTGCTATCTAAAAAGATCTCTTGGATCTCCAGTTAGAGTCTGGGGCCAGTGGCCAGGAGCAGACTTCTCCGCCCTCCGCGCCCTCCGCCCCAACTACCGCTGCACCCCGCCCCCACCCAGCAGGTGTCTCAGCGGGCGTTGACTGCACTGGTGGGCGGGTGGAGGGGAAAAGAGATTAAAATCTGACTTTAAAGGCTCAGGCAGTAACTTGTTAGAGACAGGCTCCCAGTCCCCAGCTCTCCCCCCCAGCCCTAGACCCACGGCCAGGAGAGGCACGGCAGCCAGAAGGCTCATTATCTCCATCTATCTATAATTGGGCACATTTATCTTGCTAACTAAATCTGAGGAAAGGCACACTCAGGGAGGAGGCAGCCTCCGGTTCACAAGGCCTTATCTAATCTGCCGGGGTGGGCGGATGATGCCTGCGGCAGGCGAGCCCCTCCACAGGAGTGTAAAACTAAAAAGGGACCCCAGCAACCCAAAGGGGGACTGGCCGTGGGCAGCCTCAGTCATGAAAGGTAACTACCAGAGCACAGCGCGTGCTGGCGACGGGAGCCCCAGAGCACAGCCGCACCATCGCCGGGGTCCGTGCCGCGGGGCCCGGTGGCAGGTGAAAGCCCAGCGCGGTGGAGCGGAGGCCTGCCGTGCACAGGAGCGGGCTCCCTCCCTGGGCGTCTCTGAGGTGCGGGGTACTCCGTGCCGGGGTGCTCGGCTGTGCTGACTGGGCACCCAAGTCCTTTCTTTTGCACGGCAAGTGACCGTGGGTATCTCCGGGCACAGCAGGACAGGTGGGGCCCACGGCCCCATGAGCTCACCTGCTGGGTGAACCGGGCCTGGGCAGCTCCCTCCTGTTTCTTGCAATGGGGATCAAAAGCCCGCATCCTCCTCGAGGCTGCTGTGGGGATGAAAGGGTGGCTGAGCTCAGAAGCTCCGTGAAGCCCCGGGGTGGCCAAGGCAACAGGAGTCCTCACATCTCTTCTGTGGGCCCCGAGCATGGGAGTCTGCAGATAGGAACAATGTGCTTGTCTTCAGGACGGTGTCCAGGCTTCCCCAGCGGGGAGGAGCAGCAAGCAGGAGGAAGAGGAGATGGAGGTGCTGGGGGCAGCTGGCCGTCTCGGGATGGAACCACAGAGTCTGAGTTAGAAAAGCCCACAAGGGATCAGAGGACCATAGGGGCAATGCCCGTGTGTGGAAAGCTTGGTGGCTTCCAATGGCAGCAGATGCACACATATCCACCTGGCACCTCCCAAGCTGAGCCATGGGGCCCTCGTGCTGGAAGGCAGTCAGAGTGAGGGGCAGGCTGGCAGGAGCCCAGAGCCAGCCAAGGGCACCAGCAACTGTTCATAGGTCCCGGATGCCAAGTAGATACAGAGCGTGAGCAGGGTGAGGTCAGACACAATGGCAGCTTCACTCAAGAGCATCCGGGGCTGGGGACAGAGCCGAGTGGTGGAGAACATGCTCAGTGTGCCTGAAGGCCTGGGGTCCACCTCCAATTCAAAAGAAAAAAAAAAGAACATATAGACGGTCTGTGGCTACTTCACGGTGTCTCCAACAAGAGCTCTCGTAGGTAACAGTGGTCCAGTGAGATTACACTGCCCAGGGATGCTGAGTGAGTAGCCCACGGCGTCTGCACAATGGATAGACTAAAAATGCATTTCTCAGAACTAACACCATTGTTGAACAACGCACGGCATTGTGTACATGAAATCACCCCTGCCAGCTACTCTCCCCGCTGTGACTTTTCCTTCTTTAAATAAAACTTCTGTAAATACATAGGTTGTAGGAAAACCTGATTTTAAAGGCACTAAAGTCCTAATGGAAGCACAGTGATGCTCTCTGCAAACTGGCGATAAAGCAGCACTCTTGGCTTTGTGTTACCTTCTTCTTCAACAATCCACAATTTTGCTTTCTTAGTTATACTGCGTCTACATAGCTGAGATGAATTTCTCTGAGGTGTGTGTGTGTGCGCGCACGCACGTGTGTGTGTGCGTGTATGCATACCAGCACATTTCACAATAAATAAAATCCTGCCTACCTGGGCTGCTACTTGAAACAATTGCTAAATTTTTATTGTATTTCTTCAGGACATCACTGAAAGTAGTACCCATGAGAGACTATCAGTAAATGTATCTTTGATCTGAAAATGAGGATTTTTTTTCTAACCATATGAGTACAATTTACTACTTAAATCTTAATTTTTTTCTGTGTCAAAGACATCAAAGGAAAGGTAGATAAAATTGTAGGAAGCTATTCACACTATACATATTGGAAAACGATGAATATCCCTAGTATGTAGGTTTCTCTTAGAAATTACCCTGCAAGAAGGCACACCAAAAATAAAAACAAAACTCATCACCAATTCATAAAATGAAAAATAGGCATGCAGAAGAAGCATGGAAAAAATGTCCAACATTAATAATCAAATGCAAAATTTCAAATTAGATTCTGTATTTTGCTTACTAGGTAGGTTGTATATTTTGTTGTTTATTGGTTTAATGATAATACCCAGTATCATGGGGATGTAATAAATTAGAGTCTCTCAAAAACTGCTGAGTATAAATTGGCACTATCTTTCTGGAAGCAATTTGGTCGCTAGTTTAAAGAATCAACAGCATTTTTTCCCCCTTTTTTGGCTATATATGTCCACGTCTTAATTTATTATTAAGAAATAATCAGAAGGAGGCTGAGGGCATTAACTCAGAGGAGGGCACTTGCCAAAATGAGGCTGTGGGTTTGATCTCCAGCAACACAAAAATAAATAAGAATAGTAATAATATGTTCAAAGGGAGATGTGGTGGAGGTGTGAGTAATGAGGGCTAAAGAAAAAATGTGATGTTATGTATTTAAGGGGTGGGGGAATGGGAAAAAATGAGAATTAAATTGTGTCATATACTGGTACAAATTCCAGTATTGAGCATGATCATGATATGATGTGTATATACAATGTACCAATAAAGATAAATTTTTTTAGGGCTGGAGGGTTAGCTCAGTGGTTCCGGTGCCTGCCTCGCAAGCGCATGGACCTGAGTTCGATCCCCGGTAACCACATATAATGCTGGGCGTGGAGACACGCCCACCAACAATCAACACTGAATACCACAATGCCGGACATGGTGGCTCATGCAATCCCAGCACTCGGGAGGTAGAGACAGGAGGATTGCTGAGTTTGTGGCAGCTTGCCTGGGCACCATAGTGAGCTCAGGGCCAGTCTGAACTACAAAGCAAGACTCTGTCTCCAAAAAGCAAAAAAAAAAAAAAAAAAAGATAAATTTTTTTAAAGTAAAAAAAAGAATAGTAATAATAAATGAAAGAGAGAAATATGGAGAGAGGAAAGTATGTTCAAGGCTATTTATTGCAATACTATAGTACTAAAAAGTCAACAATAACCTATATTTCAAACAGTTCAGAGGAACTGACTATTATCATATAGCAGTACCTCAAATTAGTTAAAAAGTAGCCCTAAGGAAAAACAAGCAAACAAAATCCCCAGGATAATGCCCCAATTAAAATTTTTAAAATTTTGTATTAAAATAAAGGTTGGAAGGAAATACAGCAAAATTATTATGTTTAAGTGCCTGGACTTGTGGGTAATTTTAATTTCTTTCTCATTTCTTATATTTTTTATTTTAATAAAATTTATATTCTTATTCCTGTAACCAAAAACTCATCTAGAAAATAAATATGTCCTCCAGTTTTGACCTGAGAAGTCACATTCCTCCTGCTGTTATAACTCGATGACCCCAGGAGGAACAGGAAGGGTGAGGAGGAAATCAGGATAGCAGAGGACAAGGGAACTGATCTACTTTTCTTATGTTGGATTTCAGGGCAGAGCTGGGGCTGCAGGTACAAAGGTGGGGTCACAGCAAGGGAGTGTATTTATTTTTATTTTAGTTTTCTGAGACAGGATCTCTCACCTTGTAGTTCAGGCTGACCCTGAACTCACTACGTGACCCAGGCTGGCCTTGAACTCACAGCAATCCTCTGCCTCCCGAGTGCTGGGATGGCAGGCGAAGCCACCACGCTCGGCCTAAAGGAGGATATTTTAAAGTCCTGAGGATCAGTGAAGTCACAAATGGAGCCTTTTCTCCTTTTTCCCTTTCCTTTTCCCTGGAAGGCTGGGCTGGGCAGGGCAGAGAGCCTCTGTCTAAGGGGACCGGAAAGGGAATTCTAAATATGGAGGCTTGTTGGATGTGCTACAGCACAGCGGAGGGAGTGGAAAGAGAAACAGGAGGGATCCCGAGCCTCAGTTTCCCCTCTCTGGCCGTTCCCCGGGGGTGACGCAGGTCGTGGGGCGAGTAGCGCGTGGCTCTGGCTCACGAAGCCGCCCAGCTCCGCCGAAGCCTGCGTGGACGCAGACCCGGGCGCGTCCGAGCCTGGCCGACTGACTGACGGGCTCTGCGGGTCGGGAGGTGGAGGCGCTCGCGTCAGAGGCCCGGGCTCCGAGAGGTTTGAAAAATGGCCTGGATGAAAAAATGGACTCTGTTCAATAATAAATTATAATGATGCCTTGGATTTATAGAGCATCCTTCAAGGGAGGGAGTGCTAAGTTCTTTATGTCAATTCAGTGTGTTTTTATCTTTTCTCTCCGTGACTAGGGGTGGAGCGTGGATAGCTATTACAGGGATGCTTTCTTGTGTTAATCTGGAGGCAATACATCTTCCTTTCATTTTTTTGCCCCTTGCTGGAAATCTTTCCTTATTGGATATCACATAAGGAATTAAAAATGAATAGCGATGCCTAAAATGTGTGTGTATGTGCATTTATATGTCGGTGTGGGTGTAGTATCCACATAAATATTTAATTTTTATGGCCTGAGCTTTCTCCCTCAGTTTTCATGAGCTGGAATTTATTAGCCACTGAACTGCAGAGCTATTATTATTTGTTTTTGCACCTAAATGATTTAAAAGTCAATTATGAATTGGCTCAGGGGGGCTGGAGGGTTGTGGCGTGTCGTATGACTCCCGTGCTCCGCTTTGTTAGCAAATGTCTGGAACGAGGAGTGTCCGTGATGGGAAAGAGCCCCCAACGCACCGCGCTGATATTAAAGCTGCCAGACGGTGGCCCTGGGTCACCGGAATATGAGTGTCTCTGCTGGGGTTCACTGGGCGGGCTGGGAGGCTGAGCAGAGAATGGGGGACTATACCAATAAATCTGAAAAGAAACCAGAGCCCCAGGACTCTCCGGAACCGTGAAAGCTGGCCAAGCCCAAGGAGCAGCTGCCTGTCGGGACCTGCCTAGGTCTGAGCTCCTGGGAGAAGGAGGGACAGTGCCAACCTGCCCCATGCTCGCCGGGAAGGAGCGTCCACATTCAGTGTGCTCCTTATTTATCTGCAGAGCGTAAGCAGGCGGAAGGTGGTAATAACTCAGGACAATAGAATTATCTGGTTGACAGGAAATTCCTGTATGGAATTCATGTCCTCTGAACATTCCGAACGGGAGGTGGGGTTTTCCACTAGTAAAGGAAGGAGAAAACCGTGAGGCGAATTCCCCGGTCAGGCTAGGTGTTTCCACTGCGTGTGCACGAAGGGCTGCAGGAAAGTAGGCGATGTTAACCTTGGAATTAGCCAGGAGCAAGCGGTAAACCTTCGTTAACCAGTGCAGGGCCCACAATAAATTGTAAAAAGGTGAGGGTGTGTGGCAGCAAGTCTTTGGAATCAGCCCTTGGGGGCCTGTGGGTTTAGGTCTGGAAGTTGAATAGGATAAAGCCCTTGTGGACTGAGAGCCAGCCCCTCGGATGCCTCTGTGTGCTAATTCAGCAGCCCGCCAGGTGTGCTCGCCGCTGGATCCAGGGCTCCAGCCGGCACGCACCAGTCTTCTCACTGGGGCCCTAGGAAACCCCTGCACAGCCTAAGTTAGAAACACACACAGGTCAGCTGTGAATGTGTACCCGTCTACACGTGTGTGCATACCCACACGTGCAAGTAGCATCCTTCCTAGATGAAACTGACCCAAACTGTATTTTCAGTGTTTGTGTGACTTTTAACAGTAAGGGAAAATTTGAAGAGGAACAATCAGAGCAGGGTAATATTCTGTAGGTTATCTTTCCTCCCTCCCTAATTAGATCTAAACTTTAATATTAAAAACAAATCTAATGTGAGATGATATAAAGATGAAGTTAAATTTAATATACGGTAATACCTAGCACCTGTGGTCAGTCTAATGAGGGACTGGTTTCTGTTGTCATTCTAAAAGAGGTCAGAGTTGATGCTGGCAAATAGAAAATTGTGTAAAAGAGAGGGATATCTTCCTCCAGTTTATCTGTCTGATTTGGGGTCTCCTAAGAGGCACGATTGGTTCCAACCATGACATCTACGTTGATCAGCAAACCCCGAAGCTGCCACTGCAGGTCCTGATGAACTTAATTAAGTCTGGGGCACAATCTCCACAGTGGGTTGATGCCAGAATAAATCTAATGTATTGTCAGCAGGCTGAGCCAGAAGAACAGAGCTCCAACAAGAAATTGCTGTGCAGTAAATATCACTTAAATTCCTCTCAAAGTTGGAGCTGGTGTCAAAGTCCAGAAAAGCAATATTCCCTGGCAACTACCGTCAGGAGTGTGCGCGTGTATCTGGCTATGTATCATCTGAACACTCAAATTAGCAGAGGAGAAAGATAGCGAGTTAATATCCCCCAGCTGGCTGCTCAGGGAACAGCTTTGACTGCAGCAGAGAAATACGGAGAGGGCACAGCAAGCCGCCGGCGACCTCCGAAGGACAAGGTGCTCAGAATTTTCTGGCAGCCTGGGCTAGATGAATAATTCCTGCTGATGTGAAATAAATGAATTCTCCTGAATATTTCGGAGAAGAAACCAATTTCATCACTTTCCAGTCACAGAAGTGACTCTCTCAAGTCTGCTTTTACACAGAGGATCCACTGCAGAGGAGTCTGACCATCACGGCGCCTTCACAACAGCACTATTACTCTCCTTCTGTTTTCCTTGTGCTTTGACCAGACATGTGACTTTAAGACACGCGCCTGAAGTTTGGGGGTAGCGCAGTCACCCTCAAAGCCCAGGGTTCCAGGGCTAGAACAACAGGCAGGCCCTCTTGGCTTCCCCACTCGGGCTGCCCGTCCTCTTTCTGCGTTCATGAGAGGAGGGGGGGCTGAGTAGGAGAACAATGGCTTTGGGAGCTCAAGGTATTTGGGTTCTTACCCTTCTCAAAGTGAGAGGCAGCGAGCAGGTCCTGAGCCAGCGGAATAGCCTGTGCCCAGGAGTTTTCTTCGGGGACCGTGTCTGAGCCAGTCTGGGGAGGACAACGCCTGGACAAGTTCCAAAGTGAAACTGAGCTGGGCACGGTGGTGCTCACCTACCATCCAGCACTCTGGGAAGCAGAGGCGGGAGGATCCCAAGTTAGAGTGCAGCCTGAGCAATTTAACAAATTAGCGAGACACAGTCTTAAAATGAACAAAGAAGGAGGAGGGGCTAGAGATGTTGCTCAGTGTGAACCCCTTGGGTTGAATCTCTAGCATCACACCAAAGGAAGGAAGGAAAGAAAGAAAGAAAGAAAGAAAGAAAGAAAGAAAGAAAGAAAGAAAGAAAGAAAGAAAGAAAGAAAGAAAGAAAGAAAGAAAGAGGGAGGGAGAGAGAAAGAGAAAGAGAAAGAGAGAGGAGAAAGAAGGAAGGAGAGAGAAAGAAAGAAAGAAGGGAAGAAATGATGGAGAGAAAGAGAGAAGAAGGAAAGAAAAAGAAAGGAGAAAGAAAGGAGAGAAAGAAAGAATAAGGAGAGAAAGGAAGGAAGAAAAAAGACAGAAAAAGGAGAGAATGAAAGAAAGAAAGGAGAGAAAGAAGGAAAGAAAAAGAAAGAAAGGAGAGAAAGAAGGAAAGAAAGAAATGAAGGAAGGAGAGAAAAAAGAGAAGGAAAGAAAGAAAGGAAAGAAAGAAGGAAAGGAAGGAGAGAAAGAAGGAAGAAGAGAGAAAGAAAAAAGAAAGAAGGAAAGAAAGACAGCAAAGTACAACTGAATTCATTCTCCCTGGAGAACGGAGGAGAACCAGTTTTTTAAGAACCCACCGCAACAGCACAGCCGAGAGGCAGCCTCTTTATGTGGAGCGGAGTGTCTGTAGAAAGCTGACCGGGAAAACAAGCTGGGGAAATAAATCAGCTGCCTTCCACAGCGCCACGTTGGGAATGCAGAAAACCTGAGGCTCCCAGGTGATTTTTTAGTTCAAGGAGAGTAACATCTGCTTGGGGGAAATGAACTTTTATCTGCACTTATAAATTAGGCTCCTCACAGGAAAGGAACTTAGAAATGATGTTATTATTGCTACTGAAAAGACAATTGCTACCAGTCACAACTGGCACAGTCTGCAGAAAGTCGAGGCATAATCAAACCTACAGCATGTTCCACTGTGGGGGCTTCTTACTGCAGTAGTTACAGTCACATGACTTATTAGCCAGGGTCAGGATTTCTGCGGGCACGCTGTTGCCTGCAGTAATGAGAAAGCCATCCAAGGGCTGTATTCTTCCTACTCAGGAAAAAAAAAAAAACATTAAAAAGAATTATCATTTTTCTCCTCTGCTATTTTTCTGAATATCCTCTTAAAAATTTGTAGGACATAGTATCCATCAAAAAGGGACAACATGTTTTTGAATCTAGGTCTTGCTCTGATGTCCAGGCTGGGCTGGAACTCCCCCCGCCCCCGCCCTGCCCGAAAAACAAGGACCACAGACACAGGATCACACCTGGCCAGAAAAGGCAAAATCATTAGGTAAAGGACTCACTGGCTTTAATTTAGGCAGTAAATTAACATTCATCTTAATTTAATACTTTTAGGGAACAAACCTATTATAGGTCTGGATCCAGTTATCTGTGATTTTGATGAGCTATGCTTTAGAATCATTGGAAGTTTCATTTTGTGCCATAAAATGACCCTTGGAATTTGGCGTTCGACTAATAAGTTAGCAGAATTCTGTTCAAGTTCCCATTAAAGTGGGAACCAAGAGAACGAGGTGCAAGTCGCAAACCTACACTCTAAATGTCCCAGGGGACTGACTCCACAAAGCTGTCTTTTATTTTTCTGTGAATAAGTACATATGTGTTATCCTCCCTTTCCCTTTCAAAAAAGAAATATTACTTTTTCAGGTCTCTGCTTGCCAATATGAGGGGCCGAGGGTATTTGAAGTCCAATGGGAGGGCAGGAATAAGCGCTACTAATTGGTGCATCCTGGTGTGCTTAAAATAAAGGGCAGCCAGTGAAATGGGATTCTGCGCCTGGCGTCTGGACCCGGCCTGTCTGGGGTTTCTGAAGGGCCTGCTGACTTGATGGCGGTTCCTGGATGACTCCTGCAGCCCAGCAGATCGTGTGACCTTCTAGGCTAAGTAGCCAGGGGGACTCCGGCCCCACGGCCCTGTGAGAAAGCTGCACAGGGACGGAGGAAGGGTTGCCAGGGTGGCCTGCCGCCTGCCTTCCTCCGGTGAGCTGAGCTGGACAAAGAAGCAGCCCCTGAATCCTTCGGGCAGCGCGGTCTGACAAGAGGTCCCCTGACGCTGTGTGAGGGCACTGGCGGCTGATGGAGATGCTTCCCTGGCAGTGACCATTTAAGGTGAAACAGAAGAGGAGACATGAGCTCAGATGGTGGAGGGAAAAGACAGCTGATAGAAAAGGACGGGGAGGAAAGTGGGAGAAGATAAGGAAAGATAAGCCAGTGGGAAGAAGCCTGCTGGCCTGAGGACAGGGTGGGGGGGCCAAGGCCAGACCTTGCTCCCTGCTTCGGACATTAAAGAGAATCCAGTGGGGGATGGAGCCCCGGTGCTTTTAGATTCGTGGGTGTCTGGGGCCGACACAGGGCCCTACGCACCTCTCCCTGCAGGGACTGAGCCCACCTCATGCCGCGGGCTTCCTTTCCCCTTCAGACACTTACATCTGAGAGGCCAGGCGTGCCCAGGGTGCCTCTGGCACAGAGGTTACACCGACGGGCTCCTGCACACACACACACACACACACACACACACACACACACTTTGATGGGGCCCAGCCCCAGCAGGATGGTACAGCCTAGGTACCCACTGCCCAGGCCTGGCACATGGAGCCCTCCTGGGCTCACAGCTGTGTCTTGGAGTCGGGCTCCAGGGACCTAGGCAGTGACCCCAGAGCAACCTTGAACTCCAACTTGTCCTCTGTCTTCCAAACGACAGATAGGGTCAGGGCCGAGAAGGAGAGAGGGCGTCTCCAGGGGGAGGGACTGAGCTCCAGTGCGCCCCACCATCGTCACTGTTCAGCTTTCCTGCCAAGGGGACTGCCTGCTGTGTCCCCAAACTTCCATGCCAGGGTCCCGGCCATCAGCTGCCCCTGCCTTCTGCATGCGTGTGTGTGTGCAGCCAGAGAATTTAGATATCCTAAAGTGCAACTGAGAATCAGGTGAAGGAGGCTAATTAATACAAAGTATAAAAATGTACTTTATTTTGCCTTATTTCAAAATGCAATGGTTAAGGGCCGGGGATTTAGTTCAAGTGGTACTGCACCTACCTTGGAAGCATAGGGGTCCAGGTTCAATCCCTGGTACCACCAAAAGAAAAAAAAAAAGCAATGGAAAGTAAGGAAAAGCATAAAGAAAATTTCAATTACCCCTAATTTCAGAAAGAGAGGTGCTACCACCACTAACCTTTTGCTGTATTGTCCTCCTAGTCTCTTTTCTGTAGGGGCATCTAGGCCTGTACTTGTGTATACACAACTGTCTAAATTTAGTATCAAAAGGGAATCATCCAGACATCATGGCTCACGCCTGTCATCCCAGCCCTCGGGAGGGGAGGCAGGAGGATCATGGCGAGTTCGAGGCCAGCCTGGGATTCACTGTGAGTTCAGGCCCAGCCGGAACTACACAGCGAGACCCTGTCTCAAAACAAAACAAAACGAAGCGAATCCAGGAGGAATCGCCCTCGAGCACTGCAGGTGGCGCCGCTGGCTCGCGCTGGTCCCTGGCAGGTCCACACGATGGGACAGGGGAGACCGCAAGAGGGAGGCGACTTGGCCAAGTCCCTGCGCGCCCAGGCCGGCGAGGCTGGAGGAAGCCGCGCGCTGCTCTCGTCCCAGGCAGCCAGCGAGGTGGCTGCGGCGGCTGGCGCACAGCCCAGGTCGCCCACGTCCCTGCGCGTCCTCGGCTCTGCAGGCTCGGCGGGGCCTTTGATCCACGCGCAGCGCGTCACAGGCGAGGGCTCACGGGCGTGGGCCGCGCGCCTGAGGGTTGCCAAACTGCCGAGCGCACCTCCAGGAAAGACTCCCCGGCTGGGGCTGGGCCACGCTGCGCTCCCCAACCCGCAGGGCGGCAGAGCTGGCCCCAGCCCGGGGGCCTCCACCCAGACTGTCTCTGCTGTCCCTGTCTCTCTCTCTGTCTCTGTCTCTCTCTGTCTTTCTCTCTGGACTGAACACAGGACCTTTTCACTGAACTACACCCCCAGCCCTTTAAAAAATTTTTTGACATAAGGTCTCATCAACTCCCATGCTAACTCGGCATCTCCAGCCTCCATCTCCCAGTGTGCTGGAATGACAGGCTTGGTGATCTTATTTCCTTCCTGAAAAGTTTTGCAGGACTAGGAACCGGGGAGCTGAAAACAGAAAAACAGGAGGTGGTCCACAAGGACTCCCCCCTCCCCCGCCCCCAGGCCTGACACAGGTGAAGGGCCTGAGCTTTCATCATGTATTCACAGGCTGCAGCCTGTGACTGCCCAGTGCATGCTGG
>PVIC010023524.1:0-21359 GCA_004025085.1 Thryonomys swinderianus | reverse complement strand
GAACTAAAACGCGAGACCCTGTCTCAAAAAGCAAAAACAAAAACAAAACCACCCACACATTATTTACATATCTGTGCTCTATTTATTTCACTTATTAATGTGTCCTCAAGGTGTGTCCATTTGCATATAAGTGACTCAAACTTGTTCTTTATAGCACAGTAATACTCCATTTTATTAAAAAACCACATCTTCTTTATCCAGTCTTCAGTTGATGGGCATCTGGGTTGATTCCAAGATTGGACTATCAAAAACTGAGCTGCTAGGAACGTGGGTGCACATATGTCTTTACAATATGATTCTAATTCCTTCAAGTATATTCCTAGCAGGAGAATAGCAGGGTCAAATGGAACCTTTAATCCTAGTTTTCCTTTCTTTTCTTTTCTTCTTTATTTTTTCCCTAATCCTAGTTTTCTGAGGCTCTTTGTGTTTCTAATAGCCAATTATCTTTGGCAGAGATTTTATAAATGGGAAAATATAATTTCTTTCTACCATACATTATTTCTAATATATCTCATTCCTTTATATACATACATAGTTCTACATGGTACGGTACTTTTTTTCCTTGTTCCTGAATGATTTTTTCTTTTTTTCTTTTTTAGACAGGGTCTCACTTTGTTGTGCAGGCTGGCCCTGAGCTCACTATGTAGCCCAGGCAAGCCTCAACTCAGCAATCCTCCTGCCTCTGCCTCCCGAGTGCTGGAATTACAGGTATGAGCCACCATGCCCAGCATTGTGGTATGTGGTACTGATTGCCAGTGGGTATGAGTCATCATACCTGGTTAGCAGGGATCAAACCAGGGACCTTGCACTTGCTAGGCAGGTGCCGGAACCACTGAGCTAAATCTCCGGCCCTTCCTGAGTGATTTTTGATAAGCATTCCTTTATTTTTATTTTTTTGGTCAAGTATTTCTTATAGGTCACCTGATGATTAATATTTGCACTTTCAAATAACTGACAGAGTATTTTTTCACTTTTATTTTTTAAAACTTTTTAACATGTTTAATTCTAGATTAACAAATTTTGTTTTATTTCCTTTAACTCTTTAAAGTTTTTACTCCATTGTCTTTTAGCTTTTTTGATTTTTCAACAAGCTCTCATTACTGTTGAAAGGGTACGGGGAGGTCATTTTTAGCTCTGCTGCATGTGCAGCATCTTTTTCCTCTGGCTATGTTTCAGGTTTTTCTTTACCTGTACTTAGAAGCAAACTAGAATATGACATGTCTTGTAGTTTTATATGAGCTTTTTCTTTGGAGTTTGTTGTGCTTCATGGTTTATGGGTTATAATGTTTATCTGATTTGAAAAGTTTTCAGCTGTTAATTCTTCAAAAAATTGTTTTTATTCTTTATTTTTTCTCTCTTCTCTTTTAGGGGCTCCAGTCATTTTTATATTACATTGATTATAGTTACTCTGTTCAAATTGGTTTCCTAATTTTTTTAAATTCTCAAACTTTGTACCTTTTCTTTCTTCATGCTTTAATCTTCTCTAGTTCTGTATGTGTATTCTTTATCTCTGACATATTTTCATTTCTAGAAGTGCAATTTAGATCTTTAAAAATCTTCTGTTTTGCCAGGCATGGTGGCTCACGCCTGTAATCCCAGCACTAGGGAGGCAGAGACAGGAGGATTGCTGAGTTTGAGGCTTGCCTAGGCTACATAGTGAGCTGAGGGCCAGCCTGGACTACAAAGCGAGACCCTGTCTCAAAAAAAAAAAAAAAAGAATGGAGAGAGAACCCTGGTTAGTGAAGACTAAAACTTACACTTTTAAAAAGCTTTCAAAATTTATTATAAACACCACAAGTGCAGAAATGAAATTGCAATGTTTTAATTAATATACTTAGAAACTTCTCTAGAAAACTTTCTTTTCCATTATCTATTTTTCTTATTTTGCTCTTTATATATATTTAATTTTTTTCATATAGGAAAAGTCATGTGATATTTAAGCTATGGCCTCAAGATGCATCTATTTTCCTTCAAATGGTTCTACTTTATCTTTCTTTAGAGCAGAGAAATACCCCATGTGTCTAAGTGCCATCTTTTCTTTACTCTGTCATCTGCTGATGGACTTACAGACTACTTCCAGGATATAATTGTTCTGAATTGTTCTGCTATGCACATGGATGCACGCACATCACTGTATTAATGTCTTTAATTCTTTCAGGAAGATAGCTAGAAGGTGAATACCTAGGTCAAATGGTATTTCTAGTTTAAGTTTTTTGAGAATCTCTATATTGATGTCCATTGTGGTTGTACTGGTTTACAATCCCACCAATAGTGTAAAAGATTTCCCTTTTCACTGTAACCTCAGCAGCATTTATTGATTTCTCTATGACAGCTATTCTTTCTGGTGTAAAAGAAAGGTTAATGTTGTTTTAATTTGCATTTCTCTAATGGCCTGAGGTTGCAAAGAATTAGTCAAGAATTGGTCATTTGAAGTTCTATTTTTCAGTGTTAGCTACGAGATTAGAAAGGGAATGGTTAGTTGACGATTATGTTTTTCATAGTTCTCACCTGTACTTCTAACATTTCAGGTTACTACAGCTTAAAAAGTAAAGCTTACATATTACTGAATTTGATGCTTTCAGTATGTGTGAATTGGCTAGGACAGGAATACAGTGTCACTTTGGAGATGAGAAAACTAAACTTGGAATGGTGCAATGATTGTAAGGAAAGAAACCACTCGAAGTCTATAGAAAAAGGAAAAGGTGGAGTTTTGATTTATTTTTTGCAACAAATCCAGTATATTATTGCTTGCTAATGGGTTTTCTTTTTTATCTGTCTTCAGTAGGATTTCCTGTAGAATGGTGGGGTCGGGTTTAGAGTAGATCTGATTGTTTTACTTGTTTTTCCAGCAAAAAGGTGAATCATGCCTAGGAGAGTCAGCAGGATCTCGTCCAGAAGCAGGGAGGCAGAAAACCGTGACCCGTGGATTGCAGCCATCTTCAATTACAAGTGCTACATCACCTTCCTTACTGGCTGTTACAGTTGCCACTGGAAATTCACACGATGGGAAAAAACCAAACTTGGATCTTGTTGCTGCACTCGGGTATGGAGAGGTGGGGAGCTGGGGCACATTTATCAGATGTGGGGGGCGTGGAGTGACGCCTGACCATCAGAAAGGGCTCATTGGAGTTGTCCGAGACTGAGACTACCCAGAGTCCAGTTCTTCCAGGAAAACACCATTGCAACTTTGGAGCCAGAGTTAAAATTACTGAAACATGTACTTGCTGTATGTTTTTATTTCACTGTTACTATTATTAATATTATGCTCTTTTATGGTGCTGGTGATTGAACCAGACCCCATGCATCCTAGCCAAGCACTCTGTCACCGACCTACATCTCCAATCCCTTGTTTTTAATTCTTCCCTTTCCCCTTTCTGTACTATCTCTTTCATGACTGTCATTCATTCATTGATCACTTCTACATTTACTCATTAAGTAAACCTTATAGAAAATGTGAGGCTTGGGTATAATTAGATATTTTTGGCTAGCGACTAAGGAATGCCTGAATCTTTAGTTCTCTTTTCTTGTGAGGTATAAGTGAATATTTGCTCATGAGAAGAAAACCAGCAAGCAGGAAACAAGGTGCTCCTTTATTACTGGTCAAGCTAGAGCTTCGTTTTCCCTAATGAAGAGTTTAAGTAAGACCAAATGGTGACATGTGTCCTAGCCTCATGGAAGGCTTTTCTTTCTCTAAGGCATGTACTAGGATGCCCTGGTGGGCTCTGTGGTATAAAATATCAATTGAGTACACTGGAGGGCCAAATTTTTGCACCTTCACCTCATTACAAACATAGACCATTGAGGGTCCAAGAATCAACTAAGTGGATCTGTAATTTCTTAGCCCTGGCATGGGGAGCACAAGGAAAGGGGTCAGAAAAGTCAGGAATTGGAGGTATTCTGGCCTGTATCTAGACATCGCCCCAAATATGCCCCATGTAGTTGTATGTGGGGCTTTTTGGAGGAGGCTGAATCTAGAGTGTGTGAGACCCTGGGATTGAGGATGTGCTACCAGAATTGATTTGTGGTGTGATGACAGGACTACGGGTATGAGTCCTATTTGCCAGGGATAAGATGGAGAAAAGTTCAGAGATAGTAGAGCACAATGCCATGTTCAGGGAGAAATGAATTTCTAGTGTTGGCTTTAGGAATATATAAGGGAATAAATAATAAAAAGTAGGTTTAGAAAGGAATGTTTTGATCAATTATGCAACATCTTTATGCCAAAATAAAATATTTGAACTTTATCTATACACGGTTGGAAGCCTTTGGATATTTTCCAGCTAGAGTGGCAACAATAAAAGTAAGAAAATGGAAATAGATTTATTTAACAAAAATGTGTTAAACACTTAATACATACTACAGTTACTGAGACAGCATAAGCTCCTGGACCTCATGGATTGACTTAGGTAATAAGTAATAAGAGAAGAAAATGCTTTCAGATAGTAATCAGAGCTTTCAAAATAATAGAGTAGGGCCGGGCGTGGTGGCTCACGCCTGTAATCCCAGCACTCGGGAGGCAGAGACAGGAGGATTGCTGAGTTCGAGGCTTGCCTGGGCTACATAGTGAGCTCAGGGCCAGCCTGAACTACAAAGTGAGACCCTGTCTCAAAAAAAATAATAATAATAGAGTAGGAAAACGTGTTTGCAACTTGGATAGGAAGAGAAGACCTGTTTGAAAATATGTCCTTTGATCTCTGTCCTGAATGAAGAACTAGAGCCAGGTTTGTGTACAGTGAGGGGCAAAGGTGTTCAGGCAAAGGGACTAATAAGTACAAAGCTCCTGAGGTGGGGACAGATTTGGTTGTGTTTTAGAACTAGAAGGTGGCCAGCGTGGCTGGAGTCCAGAAGTAAAGTATGAAACAGATTGGAGGGGGTGCCCCAGGGTTTAGCTCAGTGCCACCCCACCTGTCTTGAAGGCGGAAGCTCCTGAGTTTGATCTTGAGGGAGTGATAGGATGGGGGACGAGGTAGGAGGGGGAGAGGGCTACCGGTGTAGGAGTGTGGGCCGTGGAGCCAGTTTGGGTGACATTCTAACACAACAGGAGGCGTGGGAGGGGTTGAGTATGGGGGAAATTATCTGATGTATGTTATTAAAATTCTACCCAAGTTTCACGTAAAGAATATGTATGAGACCTCAGTCATCTGTGCTCTTCTCCGCCCTACACTCAGATGACTGCATTTTACTGCCTGCATATGAATAAGGTCTCTTACAGCTTTTTGGAATGCCTTTTCTATGTTTTTCATTTTATTATTTTATTCTATGACTCATAATAACCTCAGAATTTAGGTAGGGCAGGAATTATTCTTTGTTTTCAACATATTTAAAACGGTATACAGGGCCAGAGATTTAGCTCAGTGGTTCCGGCACCTGCCTCACAAGCGCAAGGTCCTGAGTTCGATCCCCGGTAACCACATAGAATGCTGGGCGTGGAGACTCACGCCCACCAGCAATTAATACCACACACCACAGTGCCGGGTGTGCTGGCTCACGCCTGTAATCCCAGCACTCAGGAGGCAGAGGCAGGAGGACTGCTGAGTTTGAGGCTTGCCTGGGCTACACAGTGAGCTCAGGACCAGCCTGAACTACAAAGCGAGACCCTGTCTCAAAAAAAAAAAAAAAAAGTATACAAGGAGGTAGAATTTTTTACTCACGTGATCAGAATCTTTTAAAATTATGAATCTGATAGGAAGCCAAACCCAGTCTTCTCAGGAAGTGTTTGGCGACATGTAGCATGGCTGCCTTTTCATAAGGTGCTCCGTGTTGCGCTGCCCTCAAAGTGCACTTTGAACACCTCTTCCATAAGGCAGCCCTCGGTGATGGCTTCGAGTTAAGACAAATCCTGATTCCAGCCCTGCCCCTGCCATTTCTTGGCTATGTGACCTTGAGCCAAATACTTTATCTTTCTGAGTTTTCTTCTGCAAAATAAGATTAACAATACCTAATTCTGCTCTTCTAATGAGAAGTAGGATAAGTGAAAGTAGCTTGTGACGTCCCTAACTCTGTATTGTCATCAAATAGCCACTCCAAAAAGTGTTTCCTCCTAACTCTGATTCCTCCTTGTTCTCCCAAGTGGGTACATAAATGATCAAATGAAATGATAAGTGATAAATGAATTACTAAAGAATGGGTCATGAAAAAACATTTGGTAGAGGGAAAGGTGGAGGAATTCAACAGACGACCAAGAAGTGCCAACTACATTCAAGAAACTGTGGTAGAGCGTCTTCCTCGCAAGTGCAAGGTCCTGAGTTTGATCTCTGATAGGAGGAGGAGGAGGAGGAAGAAAAGCAGGTGAAGAACAAAAGAAATAAAGAAAGAAAAGGAACTATGATAGAGTCAGGCATGATGGTGCATGTGGTGTGAGCCCAGCTTCACAGTAGGCTGAGACAGGAGGGTTGCAAGTTTGAGACCAGCCTGGGCGATTTAGTGAGAGCCTATCTCAAAAGAATACTTTAACAAAGGGCTGGAGATATGTGCAGTTCAGTGGTAGTGTTTGTGTAGCTTGCCCTGGAGTCAAGCCACAGTACTGCAAAAGAAAGAAAGAAAAAGCAAATAGAACAAAAGCAGCGCTAGGTACTGGCTACAGAGAGATGTTAGAAAAGTTTCTTTTCCTTAATGAAGAAACAGCATAGCATCAGATACAGACATAAACACACAGTTATAGTCAATGCAATAAATACTGGAAAGGTTAAAAATAGGCATATGCATGGGGCCGGAGATTTAGCTCAGTGGTTCTGGCTCTTGCTTTGCAACCACAAGGTCCTGAGTTCGATCCCGGTAACCATATACAATGCTGGGCATGGTGACTCACGCCCACCAGCAATCAGTACTACATACCACAGTGCCGGGCGTGGTGGCTCTCGCCTGTAATCCCAGCACTCGAGAGGCAGAGGCAGAAGGATTGCTGAGTTCCAAGTTTGCCTGGGCTACATAGTGAGCTCAGGGCCAGCCTGAACTACAAAGCGAGAACCTGTCTCAAAAAAAAAAGCCTATGCAGCATTTGGTAGGGGTAAAAACGAGAATGAGTGTTCCACTTATGGCACTGCAAATGCGCTGACCTTTGGAAAAGTGTACAGAAATTATTGAGATAACATGGATAAAAAGAGCTAAGAGAGACAAATTCTTTCTCTTCCCAGAGAGAACAATTCTTCTGCATGCTCCTGACAATTACATTTATTTTGTGTGTGTTCATGCTCTTCACATGGATAGAAACTTCCAATGAATACTTTGGCTTTAACTGGTGAGTTTCACTTGTTTTACTTTATTATGTAAGGGCTCTTTGGTCTGATGAGCACCTAGATTGTACCTAGAAGTTGAATAGATCTGGTGGCACAGAGGGGAGGGTGTATCTTTATATTTTTATTTGTTTGTTTGTTTTTGAGACAGGGTCTCACCTTGCAGTTCAGGCTAGCCTTAAGCTATGTAGCCCAGGAAAGCCTTGAACTCAGCAATCCTCCTGCCTCTGCCTCCTGAGTGCTGGGATTACAACCGTGAGCCTCCACACCTGGCACTGTGGTGTGTGGTACTGATTGCTGGTGGGTGTGAGTCACCACACCCAGTATTGTTGTATGTGGTTACTGGGATCAAACCAGGGACCTTGTGCTTGTTAGGCAGGCGCTGGTACCACTGAGCTAAATCTCCAGCCTGGTGTATCTATATATTAAGAAAAACTCTACATCACAAACGTGTAGTAATGTGGTGTCATGTGATCAGATTTAGTATTTCCATTCATATACACCTACCAGCTTCTGTCTTTGGGACTAGTGAGAATTTTTGTAGCCTTGACATATTATCCATTATGTATCAGAGCCCCAGTATAGGATGATGTTCCCAGATAATCAGAGGAAAATGCTGAAGCTAACAGAAATTATTTCATCACTTTCTGATAGATATTTCTAAATTCTCAATTCTTTGAGTAAATTGTCACAGAGTTTAATTTACATTTTGAAAAACACAGTGACTCAATGAAGTTACTAGAATTATTTTAAATTTTGTTTTGTAGAAAAAGGATATAAAAGTGTTAAAGTTCATTATATAACATGTCTAGCCAAATTTATTTATAAATGTTGGCACTTACTGTAATAAAGTAGCTGCCAATAAAATATATCTTAGTTGGGCTGGAGATTTAGCTCAGTGGTTCCAGCATCTGCCTCGCAAGCACAAGGTCCTGAGTTCAATCTCCAGTAACCACATACAATGCTGGGTGTGGTGATTCACGCCCACCAGCAATCAGTACCACATACCACAGTGCTGGGTGTGGTGGCTCATGCCTGTAATCCCAACTCAGGAGGTAGAGACAAGAGGATTGCTGAGTTCAGGCTTGCCTGAGCTACATAGTGAGCTCAGAGCCAGCCTGAACTACAAAGTGAGACCTTGTCTCAAAAAATATATATATATATGTAATATATATTTAAATATATAATATATTTTATATATTTAAATTTTATTTATTATTTATATTATATTATTTATATTTAAATATATAAAATATATCTTGGCTGTATTAAATATGGCATAATTTCATAACACTGCACATGCTAAATAATTTTTATTTTTATTTTTATTTATTTATTTTTTGCTTTTTTTGGAGACAGGGTCTTGCTTTGTAGTTCAGGCTGGCCCTGAGCTCACTATGGTGCCCAGGCAAGCCGCCACGAACTCAGCAATCCTCCTGTCTCTGCCTCCCGAGTGCTGGGATTACAGGCGTGAGCCACCACGCCCAGCATTATATGTGGTAACCGGGGATCGAACTCAGGTCCTTACGCTTGCAAAGCATGCGCCAGAACCACTGAGCTAACCCTCCGGCCCTAATATTTCTTTTTTTACTTCTCTTTTCACTCTGCTCCAGCAGATGCTAAAGCAACAAATAAGTTAAGTAGATCATTTTTCATCACTCACTCTTGAGTTATGTTTTTATTGTGAGATACAATAATTATTATCAATAACATTCTAAAGGAATAGAACCTTAAGGACAGGTGCTGTACGTTGATTCTGCATTATATAGAATTAATTCTCTGATTTGATTACATTTAAGATGTAAAGGGCCTATTTCCAGTGATAAAGGAGAAAGTAATTTGTTTTAGCGATTTACCACAAATTTAGTAACTTTCAACAATATCCATGTATTATTTCACAGTTGTGTAGGGCAGAACTGATGCATGCTCAATTGGAAGCTCTGCTTAGGATCACCGTAAGTCTGAAATCAGAGTGCAAACTGGCCTGAGCTTTTCATTGGAAGTTCTGAGTGGCAATCCACATCCAGATCCACTCAGGTTATTCTCAGAACCCTGTTTTTTGTGGTTGTAAAGCTGAAGTCCCTGTTTTGTAGTATTGTCATCAGGAGATTGTTTTCATCTTCTAGAGACCAATGAATTTCTTAGTTTGAGGCCTATTCCCTTTTTAAGCCACAAGTTATATGTGAAGTTCTTTTCATACTTCAGATTTCTCACATTCTCTGTCTCTCACTACTCTCTGCCTTCCTGTTCTGATTTTTAAGAGTTCATTTGATTACATTAGGCTCACCCCCATAATCCAAGATAATCTTTCACTTTTAAAATTAGCTGATAAGTCATGCTCGCTTCGGCAGCACATATACTAAAATTGGAACGATACAGAGAAGATTAGCATGGCCCCTGCGCAAGGATGACACGCAAATTCGTGAAGCGTTCCATATTTTTTATAGAGTGGAATATTTCTATAGGAAACTTGGTGTGGGAATGTGATGAGGGGAAGGAATAAATATGATACAGAAAGAAAATAAAAGAGCATGTATAAGGGGGGAGGAGGGGGGAGTGGGTAGGGATATGGGTAAAAATGAGAATTAACTCGTGTCATATACTGGTACAAATTCCCCAATGTTATATGTGATTATGAGATGTATATAAATTGTACCAATAAAGAATTCAATTTAAAAAATTAGCTGATAAGTGCTGGGGATTTAGCTCAGTGGTTCCAGCGCCTGCCCAGCAAGAGCAAGGTGTGGATTTCCATCCCTGATAACCACAGTGCAGGGAACGGTGACTCTCACCCACCAGCAATCAGCACCACATACCACAATGCCAGTCATGGTGGCTCACGCCTGTAATCCCAGCATTTGGGAGGCAGAGGCAGGAGGATTGCTGAGTTCAGGGCTTTCCTGAAGCTACATAGTGAGCTCAGGGCCAGCCTGAACTACAAAGCAAGACTCTGTATCAAAGCAATAACAACAAAACAAAAAGGGCACAAACATATGCTGGAGAAAACATAGCCTCTTCAGTAAATGGTGGTGAGAACATTCTGCACATTGCAGAAGACTGAATTTAGACCTATCTCTCTCACTATGTACTAAAGTAAAAGTGTATCAAAGATCTAAATGTAAAGACAAAAACACTGAATCTGCTAGAAAATAAAATAGGTAAAACTCTTGAAGCCATGGGCATAGGCAAGAACTTTCTGAACAGAAACCCAAAGCACAAGAAAGAACACCAAGAATCAAATCAGATCCTACCAATTTAATAGTTTCTGCACAGCCATAGAAACAACTGAGAGAGGGAAGATACAACATGTACAGTGAGAAAAATGTTTTCCAGTTACTCTTCAGAGGACTTATACCTAGAATATATAAAGAATTAAAAAAAATTTAGACTTCCCAAAACAAAAAAATCAAGTAAAAAATGGGCAACTGAAATGAATAGACCTCTTTCACAAGTACAAATGGCAAAAAAAAAAAAAAAAAACCAGCATCTTTGGTCTTTGAAAATGCAAATTAAAACAATACTGAGATATCATCTTACTCCAGAAAGAATGGCTACCATCAAGAGATCAAACAAAAAAATAATAAAAGGAAACAACATATATGATGAAGTTACAGGGGAATAGGGAACCCTTACATTGTTGGTGAAAGTATAAGTTACTACAACTACTATGGGAATCAGTATGGAGATTCCTCAAAAGGAATAAAAGAAAAAGAAAAAAATAGAAATTCTGAATTGAGAATTCCGAGAGATGGAGAAAGTGGGGAAATAGAGAAGGGAAAGAAGTTGAAAAGAGAATTAAGATGTATTATGTATATATACCAACTCCCCACAAGGGGTGTACTGCAAATATGTACTAATAAAAAAATCAGTATAAGTAAATTCAGAGACAGAGCTTGTATTTGAGGTTAATTGTCTTGAGAAGCAGCAGATGACAAACAGGAAACATAAATGAATGAAACTGGATTAAAGTAGATAGAATTTCCAGCTGGAGACACAGGTCTGTGTAGAGCCCTTTCTACTGTGCGTGAGGGCCTGGCTTAAGTGCTCAGCAGTGAAAAAAGAAAAAGAAAATTTTTTTTTGTTTTTGTGACTAGTTCTATCTCAATCACATGGAATAAAATTCTGAGAAATTTGACCCAGTTAGTACATTACCTCAAACTTTTAAATGTCAGCTTAGTATCTATGCACACTTCTGTTAACCATCTTTGCCTTCTGTCTAACATGATGAAATTACCCTTTGTACAACTGAAAACATAACAATTCATTCCCTAAGAAAGGACACAAAGCTTTATTATATATCATGACTGGGTGATGTTCATTCTTCCATTTTAAGATTGATAGTTCTGTTGCGGTAACACATTTTTTTTCACTGATAGAAGAATGGAAGTGTGTGTGTGTGTGTGCGTGTGTGCGCACGTGTGTGTGTGTGTGTGTGCACTCATATATTCATGAACAGAGTTCTGGCCCCTATACATTTGTCCTCATTTCACACTAGTATTGATGATGTATTAGATTGTAAAAGAGACTTTATAGACATACTTAAGGTTACTAATCAGCGACTTTATTTAATTTTTAATTTTTATTAATACATGTTTGCAGAACATAATGAATACATTCTTTGTAAGGAGTTGGTGCATGTACATAACACATCTTGTTATTTTTTATCCTCTTCCCTTTCTCTCCAGATGCACCCTTTCTACCTCCTGATCCCTTTCCCTTTTGCAAAAATTAAAAAAATTATCTCCCTATTTTCCATTATCTATCTTTTATTTTGCTCTTTGTTTTACTTTGTTTTTCTAATTTGAGATAAACTATGCATTATTTAAGCTTACTCATCTGATTTATTTCACTTATCATTATGCTTTCAAGGTACATCCATTTTCCTACAAATGACTCAAATTTATCCTCCTTTATGGCAGAATAGTACACTTTCTTTATCCATTCATCTGTTGATGGACATATAGACCACTTCCAAGGTTTAGCTATTATGAATTGGGCTGCTGTAAACATGGGTGTGCATCACTGTAATATGATGGTTTAACTCTTTGGGGAAGATATATAGAGAAGAAATGTCTGGATTAGATGGAATTTCTATGTTTCGTTCTCTGAAGAATCTTGAGTCTGATTTGCACGGTGATTGTCCCAATTCATATTTCCAACCAAAAATGTAAAAGCTTTCCTTCCCTGCCACCATCACACCAGAATTTGTTATTATTTGATTTTTGGATGATTGCCATTCTTTCTGAAGTAGAATGATATCGCAGTGTTGTTTTAATTTGCATTTCTCTCATATGGACAGAAGACAATTTCTTAAAAGAAAAAGCCTAAATTCTTTGACATATAATATCTACACTGTTGGGAACAATTCTGTTTGGGAAAAATAACTGGGAGGTTGAGACTGACCAGCTCTTCCTGCCTGCGGATGATTTTGGACTTAACTATGTTGCAAACAACCCTGTTTGGGAGAAATAATTGAAAGGTCGAAACTGACCAGGCCTTCCTACCTACAGACTTTGGACTCAACTCGCCTTCACCTCTGGTAACAACAAGGACTCTGGTGTCCCACGTGCTGTGATGCTTCAAGGTGGAACTACTCGTTGTCCAGTGCCTGCCCTGACCTCTGAGTCTTTGCTACATTTTGTTACTCCGGAAGTACTGAATAAAACATGTGGCAGGCTGCAGTCTGGGGCCTGGGGCCTTTTGCTACCCAGAGTAGCATGGATCAGGCCCAAGCTCAGCTTCTCTAAGCCTCATTTCTGCCTAATTATTATTTTGCCATGTGTGGTCGACTCATAGGAGACTAGAACCGAATGCAAAGGCTCTAGTTATATTCCCTTTCCCTGTTCCCCACACACTAAAAATAAATTCTTACTCTGAACAAGTTTTAGCAATTTTCTCTCATACAATATTTTAGGAGCAGAATAATCAGGACTGGCTTTAAAGGACCTTTTACACACTGATTTCTTATACAGAATAGAACATTTCATATGCAGTTCTTGTTGCAATTATGTAAGCAAATGGTTAAGGAACTGACAAAATAGAAATTATTAGTTTGTTAAGGCAGCAAATTTATGGGATGCCTCTTTTCTCTTTTGGTATTGAATAATTTCATTATTGTTTTTTATTTTATTTTTTGTTGTTTTTTTGAGAGAGTCTTGCTTTGTAGTTCAGGCTGGCCTGAGCTCACTATGTAGCCCAGGCAAGCCTTGAACTCAGCAGTCCTCCTGCCTCTGCCTCCTGAGTGCTGGGATTACAGGCGTGAGCCACCACACCTGGCAAAAAACATTATTGTTTTTTAAACAAGACATGTTTTAATATCTTTTAAAAATCATACCCCACATAGAGAGCATCACTGATTGACCCGATTCTCTATAAGACAAAGTTACAACTCAAGAAAATATCACAGATATGCTCACAAAGTGCTTTTCTTTTTTTTTCTTTTTTGAGACAGGGTCTCGCTTTGTAGTTCAGGCTGGCTCTGAGCTCACTATGTAGCCTAGGCAAGCTTCAAACTCAGCAATCCTCCTGTCTCTACCTCCCAAGGGCTGGGATTACAGGCACAAAGTGCTTTTCTTATGTGTTTCTACTTTCTTAAGCCTTTTCTAGTCTTGCCTCTTGTCCATGTTTGATGTAGATATTACTACTGATCACTGCTCTATTCTAAGGATTGAAACAATTTTTTTCAGGGTCATTTTTCTAATAACAGGACAGTGGTTCTTCTGGTCTATTCTAATGCTGAGTTTATTTGGGATACTGACTGCCTATACTTTATTGCTATTGGTGAGTAATGATTCCCATTTCTTTTTCCTGAATACCCCTGTGAGGTACTCCTATCTACAGAATAGTATCTAAATGGCTTTGGGAGCACCCAGAATCTATGGTCACTGTAGTCTGGTAGAGTTGGGGTTTATGTCAATCACTTGCATTTTATGCACAAGGTATGATAGGCAGTAGGAAGAGCTTTTTCTCTCAGAGGATACAACTGATTTGTCCTTTTGAAAGGGTGTTAGTACATTTCTCTATTCCCCTGTTTCAGTATCTATCCAGTGGCTCACTCAGTGTCATCATTTTAGATAAGCAAGCTTCAGGTCAGCAGTCTTTCTGAGCCTTACAAATAAAAACTATTCTACTATACACATTTGTCAACTAGCCCAGGTGTAAGGTCCATCTTAGCAGAAGTCTTTTGGGAATAGTGTGACTCTGCTTCCATTGCCTGACATGATATGTAGTATAGCATGAGAATTTTTACTATGCAAGGGAAAAGTCTGTGGAAATGGGCCAATCAGTGGGAAGATAACTTAAATAATTTAATTGTCTTTCTGTGGCCATTTTTACACAGAGCAGATTTTTTTCTGATTTTACCATTCTTTGTCCCAGCTGATTTCCTATCTGATACAAAACTACCCAACCCTATATCTATTGCCATTTGTATTAATTTTTCAAATAAAATTTATTGTTATAAGAGTACATAGAAATCTGTAAAACATATGTAGTTTCTGTTTTCATGCAGGGCACTGCATAGAGATATATATGAAACATAAAGTTACAAGTATGTATTCACACTTCATTCAGTGTTCATTGAGGCAACTAAGTCATAGGCAAAAATAACACAGATGGAATATTATAATTATCATTAGGGAAGTCTAAATGAAATTCTATAGAAGTTCTGAGAAAACAGAGGATTAAATGAGATTTCTTAGAAGAGTAAGATCTTGAAGGATAATAAAGTTGGTTGTACGGATTGGGAAGAACATTTCTGGGCTGAGGTGTACATCATAAGAAAGCAGTACTGAGACAGAAACATATGAGAGTCTTGTTTAGAGGAACATGTCACTTCTCTTTGTATGCAGGGCATAATGGAAAATAATGGGGAAATATGTCTTGTGACAAATTTTGGAAGGCCTGGAAAGTAAAGCTGAAACACTTGGCATAAATCAGGCTGCTATTTAAGAAAGTCATTCTGGAAGTAGTGGTGTGGAGTGTGTCTAAGAGACTAGTTAGAAACTTCTCCTTTTAGTCAGGAAAATACAGAAGTACGTGCTCTAGGCCAAACTGTGGGCTGAATTGTACCACTTTCACACACAATTAACACAAAATGGTACTGTTAGTTTTTAGGGTGAGAGCGAGCTCTAGTGTCTAATAAGATGGTTGTATTTTAACAGACTTTGTACTCTACTATACCTCTTTTTGAATAAATGCAGTCAGAACAGCTGTGAAAAAGGATGAAGATCTTTGTTCTTTTCTAACTTCATCATTGTTATGTTGCAGTCTCAGTCCAGTTGTATAGTTCTTCTCTCACTGTCCTCCTTTCTCAAATGAAAATGATCATAACACTTAGTAAAATGGTACTTAATAGGGCTGAGGAAAGAACAAATTAAGACATGTATATGAAATTATTTTTTTAAAAGGCATTCAGCCTGTAATTAATATCCCAAGCATCACAGGATTCTAGTTTTCAATTTCCATCTTCTTACTGACTTGATGACTACTTAGATTTAGATTTAAATTTTAGATTTATTTGCCTTTCTTCCTTCTTTCTTTCTTTCTTTCTTTCTTTCTTTCTTTCTTTCTTTCTTTCCTTCTTTCTTTCTTTGTTCTTCTTTCTCTTTCTTCCTTCTCCCTCCCTCTCCCCTTCCTTCCTTCTTTCCTTCCTTCCTTCCTTCTTTCCTTCCTTCCTTTTTTTGAGACAGAATCTCACTATGTAGTTCAGGCTGGCCTTGAACTCACAACGATCTTCTTGCCTCAGCCTCTGAGTGCTGGGATGACAGGTGTGTGCAACTAAGCCCATCTCAAATCTTGGATTTACTGAGCATATACCAGTGTAAATGGCAGTTAAGCCATCAACACTGTTTCCCTGGGAGAGAGTTATGAAGAGCTGGCACCTGCCCTTTATTTTCACGAAAGTGAGTCTACTCCATTGTGGCGAAAACAGTGGACAGGAACTTAGGAAAGACATCAGTGTGGTAACTATTATTAAATAGTATTTCCTTCCCAGAGGAAATAACAGTGAATTCTTGTAGTGTTGATAAACATTATAATTAGAAGGTGTTTTTTCACCTGGCTTGAAGGGTCAGGGGTATGGGAAGAGAGTTACTTACAGGCAGAAAAACAGCACAACAACCTTCCATAGGCTAAGGTACACGTGTAGCAAGAAGGATGGTATCTGACTATACAAGGCATTTTGAGTGATAGAAGAGGGCTTTGGACAACAACTTAGTAGTTTTAATGTAAGTCCGTCTTTCTTTGCTTTAACAGATAGTTGGAGTTTTGTTGCTTTGGGAAAGGATTGAGCTATATCTACATAGCTGTCATAAGGTAAGACACCTGAGTCCTCAGAGGTCTCAGACCAGGACTGAAGTGCTGTAAGGCTCTCAGTGTGACATGTACCAACCCCCTTCCTCTCACTGTTCCTCTGGAGGGAAGAGACCTGCTTACATAATTTAAATTAAAATCATTAAATTTCTAATAGTTGTAACTGATGTACTGATGTTGCTGAACCCATGGAGAACTCATATTTTATCCCTTCTCACTACTTCATCTTAAATCCAGTCGGTGGCCCTATTCCTCCCATTCATTTAAGCCTTAGGCAAATTTACCTTACTAGTTATCAGAAATTCTTTCTTTTTTTTTTTTCTTTTTGAGACAGGGTCTTGCTTTGTAGCTCAGGCTGGCTCTGAGCTCACTGTGTAGTCCAGGCAAGCCTGGAACTCAGCAATCCTCCTGTCTCTACCTCCCGAGTGCTGGGATTACAGACGTGAGCCACCACGCCCGGCACTGCGGTATGCGGTATTAATTGTTGGTGGGTGTGAGTCTCCACGCCCAGCATTGTATGTGGTGACCGGGGGATCAAACTCAGGACCTTGCGCTTGCCAGGCAGGCGCCGGAACCACTGAGCTAATCCTCCTGCCCTAGTCATCAGAAATTCTTACTGGAGTCATCAAAATGGTTTTAGTTCATTGTAGTAACCCAAATTTCAACTTTTTGATATCAAAACATTTTCCCTACCATGTTTGGGCCTGACCCAAACAGGATCAGGCCCACAGTGGTAGGAAGGGCCTAATGATCCCTTCAGCTCTTTTCCCTCCAAGTGCGGTCCGCGATAACAGGAGACAGAAAAGAACCCAGTCACCTACAGGCACAAGATGAGTGTTCGGTGTGTCCCTAGCTGACTGCCCCATGGCATTTTTCTGTGTGTTTTCAGAGACTTTCTGCTGAGATTCTTATGGCCACCTTCTTGGCAGAGTCAATGCCTGTCTTACAACATCCTCAAGCATCTTTTTGATGCTTTTGTAGTTTGAATGTCTTCAAATGATACCAGCACCTTCTTCTCAGTCGTGCATGAATTGCTGAGGGTGGTCTCCAGGCTCAGGGAAGACTTTGGAGTCAGGCTCCCTGCCGACAGGGCCTGCAGGGTCTGCTGCACCCTCCTCCGGGCCTGAGGCTAGTCAGCCTGGCCTCCCTGGTTGGCCTGGCGGTTCGGCCCTCTACCTTCTTGATGCTGCTGCCATCATTGCTGGCTAAGGAGGAGCAAGGAGGTATTCGACTCTTCCCCACTTTCCGGCTTTGCCCAGAAGTCCAGGGACAGGGTCCTGGGCATCCAGGAGGAGGAACTGAGCACGTGGGTGGAGACCATCCCCTAGAGAGTGGGGAATAAGCTTCCCTGTCAGTGGCAGGCGAGATACTGCACCTGAACTTCAGAGTCTAGCCATAGCCTCTCCTAAGGCAGTGACAAAGCCAGGATGGAGACTGTGGTAGAGGACTCTGAAGATTTCTTCAGTACCTTTCTCTCTCCAGTGGAGGTCCAGGCCATTCAGAAGAGTCCGCTGGTACCAGAGCCTCCAGCTAAATCTCAGGGATAAAAAGTGAAAATCACCTTACATGAGTCTTACCCACTACACAGCTGAAAACCACTGAATAACTGAAGCAAAAGTGAAGGGCTTCTGTGCATATCAGAGCAAAGTCTGGTAGTAGCCACTCCGTCACCTATAACTGAAGACCAGCAGGAAGAAACTGCTAATAAACAACCTGATAGGAAGGAAGGAGCCAACTATGCCTCTGAA
This sequence comes from Thryonomys swinderianus, assembly GCA_004025085.1. Taxonomy (NCBI): domain Eukaryota; kingdom Metazoa; phylum Chordata; class Mammalia; order Rodentia; family Thryonomyidae; genus Thryonomys; species Thryonomys swinderianus. The sequence continues at coordinate 3,067 of PVIC010023524.1, read as the reverse complement.
AGTATCCGAAAGTATCAATAAAGGAAAGACAATCCTGGAGACTGTCTCTATTTCTACATACTCTCTCACAGCAGAAACCAAGAATGCGGCTTTGGAGCCTACAGAACAGAAACATGAAGACAGAGCAATACTCCTCCGGCTTTTCATGCATTCTTGTCAGGCACTTCTACTACCAACGATAACAGAGTTTTAGATCAGGAGAGTGTCGTAAGTGAGAGCTCAGTGAGTTTGAGGCAAGAGACTGCACCTGATGCAGACATCTTTCCAGCTTCTCTCTGCGTCTGCTTGTCTCGAATATTATCATTTAGAGAATCTCCAGAAACCGAATGAGAGCTGCTACTCATCGGATGCTTTTGAAAGAATAGATTCATTTAGTGTACAGTCAGTCATTAGCTAGCCGAGTGTAAGGGAAATTAATTCAGATGATAAACTGCCAGGCAAGAAAGATGCTTTAGTGCCTGTAATAGTTAATCCTTCAACCCCAAAGACTAAAATCTACTGAAGGAAAACCTGAAGAAGTGAATGAAACATTAGGTGTACTTGCTGCGGAAGCAGAAATGGAAGAAAGTGGGCCAAGTGTGACTCCTATCAACTAGGAGCAGCTGCACACACTGGTTTCGTCTGCACAGACGAATGAAGGACTTGCTGTCCTGGACGGTGGCGCAGCAGCGGGAAGCTGCTGAAAGTCCACCGGAAGCATTCTGTGAGAAGGAAGATGTTTGCAAGACAGTGGAACTTCTGAAAGAGGAAAAAAAGGCAGCCCGTTATCATCTGTTAGTGAAGAAAAGGCACTTTCAGAAGAAGCTTATGGTAACCTAAAAGATGAAATGTTCAGAGTGAGAGAGGCAGCAGCATTTCTTTCTCAGAAGATCTGTTTACCCAAAGAATTGCAGAAGCAGAAAAGAAAGTTCAGCTAGTCAGCAAAGAGGGAGATGCTGCTCAAAAGGAAATCAAAACTGTAAAAGAAGAACTTGCTGTTAGGTTAAACAGTAGTGAAACTGTAGATCTTTTGATAAAGAAAGACAAACAGATTCAAAGATTAATGGAAGAGGGCAAAACCCTTTCAAAGCAGCCGCTGTATAACTAGGATCATTAAGAAATTGATAACTTAAAACAAAGACAATAAAAATATTATTTCAAAGGTGAACAAAATGCTAAAGAGCTGAAGTGGAGTTATACCATTTAAAACAGGCTCCTGAAGAGATTGAGAAATAACATGGAGAAAATATTTTAAACCTAAATTCTGTAATAGAGTGCCAAGTGAAGGATCTTGGTCAACTTGAGTAGATTTGGATGAACTTGAAGAAAAGAACCAAAATATTCAGGCTTCCCTAGAATATGAAGAATGTACTGATCTTCACAAAGCCAATGCTGCAAAAGATAGTGAGCAGCAGCAATGTGCAGAAGAAGCAGCTTCCAGACAAGAGGGTCATTTATGACATGAGATCAGTGAACTTCGGTAGAGATTCCAGGAAGCAGAGAATGGAAATCAAGAGCTGAGTCAAAGTGCTTCTTCAACAATAAGCCATTGCTTAGACAAGTATAAAATTTGCAAGCAACCCAAATATCAGTATGGAAGAATATGGAAAAGAATCTTTCTGATTGGGTTGGTAAGTTCCAGACCTTCTTAATAGCAGCAGTTGAAAGAGAACATGCCACCACAAAAGAATTCCTCACCAACAAAACCCAGGTGTCGCCGGTGGAATCACAGAATTCCCTCTTGAGACAGGAAGACAGTAGATTTCAGGTCCAGTTAGAAGCAGAGAAACAAGCTCAGGCAACGGGGGGAAGAAAATAAAAAGTACCAAATTGAATTTTAAAAACCTAAAGATTAATATAAAAGAACATGTGAAGAGTCAAGGAAAGGAAAGACATTGTTGAGTGGTCAATTAGAAATGGAAGGAAAATGAAAGTTGAACAAGAAAGCCGTTTTTTACTCGAGAAGCAATAAAAGGAACGTGAGCCCTTTTCTGTTTGTCATACTCCACCTTGTCATGCTCAGGTTCAACAAGCGCAGATGGTACGGCAGGGCTGTAAACATCTTTTGTGTCTCCCGACAAGGATAATGATCACTCATTTGGAACAGTGTCTGCTCAGCCAGTGGCAGCAATCTTTATGATGCTGTAAGAATGGAAGCAGGGTCAAGGGATAGAAAACCTACAGTCTCAGCTAAAGCTAAGGGAAGAGGGAATTGCCCGTGTACAATTGGAAGTGGGTAATCTAGAAAAAAGTAGATCAATAATGGTTGAAGCGTTCGTTAAATTTAACAGATCAAAATGACAAACTTGAAAAAAATGAAGGAGAAATCTAAACTTCAAATTCAGCTAAGAGGTTTGGATCAAAGATACAACATTGTTTTACAGATATATGGAGAAGAAACAGGAGAACTTTTATTAGATCCTGAAGGTGTAAAAAGTATGTATAAGACTCAGATAGATGAACTTTTTATTTTCTTTTGAGACATAGTCTTGCTTTGTAGTTCAGGCTGTCTCTAAGCTCACTATGTAGGCCAGACAAGCCTCAAACTCGCAGTAATCCTCCTGCCTCTACCTCCTGAGTGCTGGGATTACAACTGTGAGCCTCCACACCAGGCATTGTGGTAGTGATACTGACTGCTGGTGGAGGTGAGTCACCTCTCCCGGTATTGTTGTATGTGATTACTGGGGGATCAAACCAGGGACCTTGTGCTTGCTAGGCAGGTGCTGGCACCACTAAGCTAAATCTCCTGCCCTCAGAAGACAGAAGTTCAGTTAACTTTTAAAAATTGAATTCCTGGGCCGGAGGTTTAGCTCAGTGGTTCCAGAGCCTGCTTCGCAAGTGCAAGGTCCTGAGTTTGATCCCGGTAACCACATAGAATGCTGGGCATGGTGACTCACGCCCACCAGCAATCAATACCACATAGCACAGTGCCGGGCGTGGTGGCTCACGCCTGTAATCCCAGCACTCGGGAAGCAGAGACAGGAGGATTGCTGAGTTTGCGGCGGCTTGCCTGGGCTACACAGTGAGCTCAGGGCCAGCCTGAACTACAAAGCGAGACCCTGTCTCAAAAAAAAAAAAAAATTGAAAT
>PVIC010023523.1:0-26756 GCA_004025085.1 Thryonomys swinderianus | reverse complement strand
AAAAGGGAAGAAAGGCATATTAACCAATGAGTAGAGAGGAAAATGGAAAAAAAATGTATGCATAAAAATATTTCATACATCAATGGCTTAGAATGATCTGACAATACTGACAAATACCACAAAAGTCAAAAATGTTGGAGGAAGCTCAGGAAGTGGGCTACTTAATTTTAGAGCAAGAAGAGCAAAGGATGTCATGGTCTCCTTGTTGGAAATGAAGGTGGAGGCCACTGAGCCACCTCATTGACCTTCGACAAAGTTTGGAGAAAGAAAACAAAGCCAAAGGTCTAAAGTAAGCAAATATAAATGAGGAAATCTCATCTTAATTTCACCATCAAAAAATGGAAGGAGATAGGTTTCATCGACTATAAAAAGTGTGGCCATGACTTTGATCTTAGCCAAGAATAAAAATCATGCTTGGAAAATTTTTAAAATAAAAATCACTCACCATATAACCGTGATCAAAATTTACTGTTTGCTGTAAATTCTTTCTAGAACTGTCTTGTAGGCATTCCTGGATTCAGGTTGGTTGTCTTAGAATACTTTTTGTAACTGTATTTATCTGTTACTTGAATATATATATATATATATATATATATATATATATATATGACTTTTGTGCATAGTTTAAAAACTAGATTTCCAACTATTATATGGACATCATTTTAAATGAATTTCAGTAGTAATCACTTATCACTTCTATACACTTAGTCTGATTTTTTGTTATTCTTCATTTTTTAATTGAATTCTTTTTTGGTACATTTTATAGACAACTCACAATCACAATTAGCACTGAGGAATTTGTACCAGTATACGACATGAATTAATTCTCATTTTTACCCATATCCCTACTCACCCCAGAAGCCCCCACCCTCTTGCTTAGTTTGATTTTTGATGGAATACTCTGCTTACTAATCTCAGCTAGTGGATTTTAATTCTGCAGTTGTGCCTTAGTTTCCTTACACTTTTTCTTATTTCATTTACATCTTGTGAATATCACACTTCATTTTCATTTTGGCCCCTTTCTTGATCTCTTCTGAATTGTAAAGAGTTGTGCCTTTTTGTTCTCTTGTGAGGAGTTTTAAAATGTCCTTTTAGGCCCCGCTGGCGTAGCTCGTTTTCTTATTGTGTGTTCTTCTTTATTCTGAGTTTCCACTTCCCTTAGTTCCTATGTTCTACTGTGTTCTAGTTCTGCAGAAGGAGGAAATCTTCTACAGACCTGACGGTTGTCACATGACAAGTCTTTGGTCTTGTTCTCACCGAACGTGACTCTGGTGGCGAGTGGGTGTGTGGACATCCTAGCCCTACACTGAATTTCAAACATGTCACAAATTGGAATAGCTATGCTTCTGCTTCATTTTCCTTTTACTGCTGGGACAATTGTTATTTTGGGGACGTATTACATTTTCTGTGAAGGGAGCAAAAATCTCAATATTTCATAAAGATTTTAATGGATAGACATTCTTTCATTTTTAAATCTAAATTCCTTGTCCATTCCAGCAAATTGGTTATAACCTTAAAATTCATTCCAGCAAATTGGTTATAACCTTAAAATTAGTCATATACTAACTTGTTTTTGTCATTCAATCTGTTGAAGCTTGAGACAGGTATATTAAAGTTCCCCTCTGCAATTGTCTGTTAATTTTACTTGATATATTTTGTTATTTAGAATACAAATATTCATGAATGTTGTATTTTCAAATATATCACTTAACCGTGTTAATGGTCCCTGTTTAAACTGTACTTTGCTTAATATGAATATCGCCCTCCCTTCTTTTCATGGTTTGCATTTTCCTAAAATATCTGTGCTCTTTCCCCCTCCCCCTTCTGTCCCACTTTGTTTAAAACAGCATATATTTAGAATTGTTTTTTGCCCAATCCAGGGCTCTTTGTCTTTTAATAGAAATGATTAAACCATTTTCACTTAATGTGATAACTAATACATTTGACCTCACTTCTATCGTCTTTTATACCTTCTATTTTTATGTTTCCTTGCTATTTCCTTTGGTTTTTTTCTTGGCTATAATGTTCTAAATCTTCCTAATTCTGAAGTTAAACATGGCATTTCTAGTTTTGTATTCATCTACTCTTTTTTTTTTTTTTTTTTGCTTTTTTTGAGACAGGGTCTCGCATTGTAGTTCAGGCTGGCCCTGAGCTCACTATGGTGCCCAGGCATCATCTACTCTTTTTATTTAAAGTATATTTGAACTTATACTTCTCTACTAACAATAAAAAAAAACAACTCCATGTTTCCTACAGTAAAAACTGAGAAATTTACTATTTCTATTATTTTTTTCTTGGATAATCTGAATTTTAAAAATTTATTGTAGCTAATACATAAAGACATAAAAATTGTACATATTAATGGGGTACCATATAATATTTTAACATGTGTGCACATCATGTAATGTTTAATCAGGTTAAACATATTTATCTCCTCAAATAGTTACTTCTTTATGGTGGAAACTTTCAAAATTCTTTCAACTCTTTGGGATATTTGCATATTCTTGTTATCTATACTTACCCTATTGAGTGATACCAACTTGTTAGATTCCACATATTAGTAAGATTTTACTTGTCTTTCTATACCTGGCTTATTTCACTTAACATAATTATCTCCACTTCCACCCATGTTGGCCACAATGATTTAAACTTAGTTTTTAGACTCAGATCATTACAGTTAAACGTGTTTTAGGTCTTTAATAACATTTAAACATTACATCTGGGTTTTAGTAGTTTATTATTCACTTTTTACTTTTTGTTTTTTTTTTTAAACAGGGTCTCGCTTTGGAGTTCAGGCTGGCCCTGAGCTCACTATGCAGCCCAGGCAAGCCTCAGACTCAGCAATCCTCCTGCCTTTGCCTCCTGAGTGCTGGGATTATAGGTTGTGAGCCACCATGTCTGGCATTGTGGTATGTGGTACCAGGGATCGAACTTGGGACCTTGTGCTTTCCAGGCAGACATCAGAATGACTGAGCCAAATCCCTGGCCCATTTCTTACTTTTTATATAGTGCATTTTTGATTCACAACTCATAACTTTCTTGAATTTTGCTGCTGACCAGATTTTTTTTTTTTTTTTTTTGAGACAGGGTCTCACTTTGTAGTTCAGGCTGGCCCTGAGCTCACTATGTAGCTCAGGCAAGCCTCAAACTCAGCAATCCTCCTGCCTCTGCCTCCCAAGTGCTGGGATTACAGGCTTAAGCCACCACGCCCAGCATTTGTGGTATATGGTACTGATTGCTGGTAGGCATGAGCCACCATGCCTGGTATTGTATGTGGTTACCAGGGATCGAACCAGGGACCTTGTGTTTGCTAGGCTGGCACCAGAACCACTGAGCTAAATCTTTGGCCCGAATGAACATTTTTTAATACAAAATTTCAGTGGTCTCAACTGGTTTCTGGGTACTTTACTTCACATATTCCAGAATATAGAATTCTGGATCAAAGTCTTATTACTTCAAACTACTTTAGCTACATCTCACTGTCTTCTGGTATTTTTAGTGTTGTAGAATCCCAGATTCTTGCTTGTTTTTTCTTTGGAAGTAAAATTGTTCCTCTGATATCATATCAGACTTTTTATTCTTATGGATTAATAACCTTCACCAAAATGAACTTTTAATTTTCCCAGTATACCATGAACTATGTTATACTTTTTATGTTTTTTCTGTATTCTTGTCATAATGTGCCTTCCATTCCCTTTCTCATTTTCTGAAAAATTCTCTATGTATCTAATGTACTTGCAGCTGGCATTATTTTTCACTCATTCTATTTTTTCATGTGCTCTTTTGTCAGTATGACGAAGATTTACAATCATCTTTCGTTTTCTGTATTGTTCCAACGTGCATGCTTCCGTCGCGTGATTTGAATTCTGCAAAAATGGCTCATCCCCATCTGGATTTGTCACTGATACCTCGAATTTTAACACGCTCTGACAAAACCACCACTCTCCAAGGAACATGGGGCCGGGGACTGTCCCTGGGGAATGTCCCCTCCCCACCCAGTCAGTCACACCTCTGGCCCTTCTTCCGGTTGCACTGCTCCGCAGTCGGCCTTTGTGTTACCTCAGCCTCCACCAGCACCACCTCTCACGGGCAGCCCGGCTTCCTGTCTTCTCTTCCCCACGCCGCAGCCCAAGGGACTGTCCTAACAGTAGAGTCTCTCACTACAGTCCCCGTGTAAAATTCCTCAGGTGTGAACAGGGGAAAGTGTTACCGGTAAGAAAAACACGAATCAAGACATGTATCATTTCAGGTACAAATGCTGTAGGTTGAACGTGATTATTATTTGTATCTAAATTGTACCAATCAAGTTAATGATAAAAAGACTTTTTTTTTTTTGAGACAGGGTCTTGCTTTGTAGTTCAGGCTGGCCCTGAGCTCACTATGTAGCCCAGGCAAACCTCAAACTCAGCAATCCTCCTGCCTCTGTCTCCCAAGTGCTGGGATGACAGGCATGAGCCACCACGCCTGGCACTGTGGTATGTGGTGTTGATGGCTGGTGGGCGTGAGTCACCACGCCCAGCATTGTATGTGATTACCAGGATCGAACTCAGGACCTTGGGCTTGCGAGGCAGGCGCCGGAACCACTGAGCTAAATCTCCGGCCCCCAAAACAAGAAATTTTTTAAAAATTCCGAATGCCCTCCATCCACCATCTAAAGGGAAAACAAATTCTATGCTCTGTAAGGCGAGGGACAAGCCCTGGGGGCTCCGTCCTGCTCACATTTCCACTCGCCTCCTATTGGTCCAGCTCACAGCGTTGCCCCAGCAGCGTCGGTCTGGAGACACGGAGCTGCCCCAGAGCCTCTGTGGACACCGCTCGCTCCGCAGTGTGAGACACACTCCCGCATGTCACTTGTGCTGCTCGAGCTCAGCGACTCTGGAGCAGGACCTGACCTCCCGGGCCCAATCACTAGTCCAGGTGGGGAAGGCTCACGCTGACCGCATCGCCAGACAGAGAAGCGTTAGACCTGCTTCTGGCTCTGGAAGTGGAAACCTGGTTGGTCCTCCCCAGCAGCGGCCTAACAGAGTGGGCGCTCAACACAGTGTGTGTTTGCGGCTTTAGTCCTGGTTTCATGATTGAGTGAGTCTCCTCAGGATTGTATTTGCCGCAATTTGTTTGAAGAGGGATTTGGAACAGCATGAACTTTCGGGTGGGGCAGGTCTTTCTCTGACTGTAGGAACATGTGATGTGACTCCTGGCTTCCTAATGGCTGAGAATCGCTCTTTGTGACTCTGACGGTTTGACATCACTCTGTGATCAACCAGAACGTGTGGGCCAGACTTGCTGGGAGGGTTGTGGACACCAGGGTGGGGACGGGGGTCTAGACTATAGCACCCACATTGCATGGCTAATCAAGGATTCTGGAAAGAGCACCCTGGAGGTCCGGAAGATGGAAAGAGCTTTTCTCTGGTTCATTAAACTGAGGGAGAGGTTACTGAGACAGTCGGCGAACGTCTACGAGCCACAGTCCCAGAGCAGCAGAGTGAGAAACGTACCAGGGCACAAAGACATTTCAAGCATCTTGACATCTGAGCATAAAATTGGCCATGTTGGCTGGGAGCTCTCTCAGCTACCAGGAAAGAGAAAACTCACTTCCTGTGTAGACGACACTGCTCACGCGCAAGAGAGGAGAAAACTCCCCATGTAGATCCCATGTAAAGGGGTAGGGCCCAGTGGTTACTTGGGCAGGCAGTGTGGGTTTGTCAGCTTCCCTGTGCCCAGTAAGTTTGTTCTCTCTCACCCATTTCTAGGGTGAAATCACACTTGTAAAAACAGGGCTGGTGACATCTATGCCACTGGAGTCAAGAGAGATCATGGATGTGAATGCAATGTTATCTTCTAAGTACGGTACACACACACACAATATGGCTGTCTTTTTAATGAGAATGAACTTTTCTTACATGACCCTTTCCTCTCTGTATCCTTATCTTGCCTGAGATTTATAGTTCCACTTCCTGCTTGGAAAATGAGAATTCTCTAGCTTTCTTCTCCTGCCCTCTTCCACGTTATGATGCCAGGAGAGAGTCTTTAATTTTCAGTGAGGCATCATGACTCGAACTAAAAGGCTAATTCTAAAAATAGAAGTGGATATTGTTGCACGAAGCGAAGTCTTAATCTTCTTTAGAAAAGGAGAAAGCACTGTTCAAAAAGTGGAGACCTGACTCCCGCCTGTCTGTGTGACTCCAAGCAAGGTTCTTCTCTTTTTGGATCCAACGCTCCTCATTTTATTTTATTATTTTTATTACTTTTGGAAGCATTGAGGTGGGCTTCCTGCTGTGTTGTCCAGGCTTGCTTTGAATACAAAGTCCTTCTGCTTCGGCCTCTGGACTGGCTGAGACTATAGGTATGTCTTACCGCACCCAACTTGAGTTTCTAGTTTTATAAGATGAAGCCTAGAATCAGATTCTCTCTTAGGTCTCTCCCTAATCTCATTTTCTGTGATGTTAGAAACTCTTCAGTGGGGCCCAAATTAATACGTGTCTCTTATACTAGTTGAATAACATCCTGTGATATTAAGACAATGTGCAACTGAGATAACTAGACTAAAACCCTTCAATGTCAAGACTTTCAGAGTAAGAAAGCTGCCAAAATTGCTGTCACCCCCGTCACCATCAACTCCACTGCCACCGCTACCAACAACCATCATTGCCACATTTCTAGCACCAAGTACAGGTCTGTTATTTTAAAAGCAAAATAATCTGTAAACATTTCTTATCTAGAGGGGCTGGTGTTAATTGCAGGAAACTTCCTGAAACGAGATGAGGAATGAGTTTTTAATATTGAAGTTCTGATTAGGAATCAATCAATATGAGTCAGATAAATACTTTGTATTGGACCAACACAATTGTTTCTTTGACCAAGTTATTGGGCAGATCAAGCTCAGAGCAGTGACAGAGAATCTACTAAGACCTTTGATAAAATTCCTGTTATAATCTTTTTAAATAACAGAATATGCACTGAATGATAATGTAATATGTTGAACACATTTTCTAAGAGTAATGTTTGATTATTGAATTGATATATTTAGGGAGCCTATACTGAAATACCTCACAATCCTATACTTTTTTTTTACTGTTGACTTGCATGAAAAAAATCACTTTTATCACATTTGAGAGTGGCAGGAAGCTAATGAGATTGAAATGAACAAGGCAACATGAAGTCTAAACATGACGCTCCGTATCTGTTCCCCATACAGCACCTGTATCAGCTGGGAGGGGGCGGTGAGGAGCAAGAGAGATCAAAATCACATTTAAAAGAATTGGATTGTTTCGGTGCTGCTAGGCTCAGCAGGTGTCGATAGTACAGATTCCTACACCACTAACCGGGATCGACCTCAGGTCCTTACGCTTGCGAGGCAGGCGCCGGAACCACTGAGCTAACCCTCCGGCCCCCAGATTCCTAATTAGTTAGAACTTGGCTTTACCGGAAAGAGGAGGGGAGAGCGAAGGAGCGGATTATCTCCCCTTCCTCTGTGCTGATGAGGCCTCCCACGAAAGTCTAGAGAGTCTACGTTTTATTCTTTAAGACGCAGAAATTAGAGGAAGAGTGACAATGACAGGAGACAGTGCAAGTGGCCTGTGAGCCAAGGGGTGGCAGCAGGAGGGTGCTGCAGAGGAGAGAGCTGACTCAGGGCATTCGCAGGCGGGATGCGGCCCGCAGCACTGCTCTTGGGAGCCGGTGACAGGGCTCCCCGAGGAGAAGCGGGGCTGGCGCTGGCTGGCTGGCTGAGGCGCCAAGGTTCGGTTCTCCAGTCAGGCCGCGCTGAGGGAGGCTTCCTCTCTCCTGATGGAGCTCATCCAGGGATAAGGTCTCCTGAGCACCCTTTTGCCTTCTTGAAGCGCCGTTTACTTTCACAAAGTCCAAACCAATTGTTTCCCTTGAAATGCCTTCAAAAGTACCTTTTCTTTGACTTTCTGGGAAGCCAAGATGGCGGCAAGTCACATCAACATCAGCACATACATCATATTGAGGCAAGAATGCAAAATATCTAAGAAAATAAGTTACGAAATCCTACAGAGTGGAGTTTTCAACTCAGCTTTTCCTACCAGCTTTGCAAACACAAACATGGTGCTCAAACTTTCTGAAACGCAGTTTCCTTTTCCACAAGATGGGGTTAACATCTGGTTTGCAGTGATACAACTATTGAGTACGACAATACACATCCAACTATAGCACAACATGAGACCTGGAGTAGGTGTCTAATAAATGCTACAGCTAATATTACTATTCTATATTACTGTTTACTTCTCCTCCTCCTTGCCTTTCCTCCAGGCCAGGCAGTATGTTGGCAAAGAAGACAGGGTAGGAAACAAAAGATAGGCCCACCCCATGTCTGCACCAAGCTGATAGCTCAACCGACATCGTTCAGCTGAATTTTTTGTAATGAAGGAAATGCCCTAGATGTGCCTTCTCCAGCAGGGTAGCCCAAAACAACATGTGGTTTGGAGCATTACAAATATGACTAATGTGATAAGGAACTGAAGTTTTACTTTCACTTTATCTTAAAGATGTAAATGACCTTGGAAAGAGCCACATGTGAGACCAGACAGCACAGCTTTAGATGTATTTCGGGTACATTTCCGAGACTGATCAAGACGAACAGGACAAAGGTGCACTGAAAGAGCAACGCACATACAGCACCTGGAAAATTCCTATTTGTTTATCCATCCCATTTCACTGTCAAGGGTGCACCTATCAGATCTCGGGTGCAGAGGATGCAGGGAAGAATTAGTCCTGGTTTCTGCTCACCATTTACTGGGGGAGAAGCGAGTAAATAATTTTACTACAGTGAGGCGAATGTGTGCACATGTACTGTGGGTGCAGCCGGGAAGTCCAAGCCCAGTGGACAGGTGTTTTTCTTTTGGTCAGGAAACTCTTCTATTATAAGATGACGTCACTCCTATTGCGGAACTTAGTAACGGCTTTGGATGTGGCCAGCATGCTGTGGTTATGGCTGAAATGTGAAGCTGTTGCTGATTGGTTGAGCTTCCCGCGTCTTGATATGGATGGTAATGCACATTCATAGGACTGAAGATTAGTATAATTATTTGTGTGGAGAAGTGGGATGCTATGCACATTTGTGTGTTTTACACAATAGTTTGATTTGCTCAAAATATAGGATGTTGGCTAGTCAAAGGATTCTGCAGCTGACAGTTGGTCAAATAAAAATGGGTATAGTTTTGTACACTGGGGCTTCCAACTTCACCCTGCAGTTCTGAGGTCGGGTGAGGTGTATGGCTCCTTCTCCTGCACGGATCGGCCTTGTGGCGTGATGTGGTCGTGTGAGGGTACCTGGGCAGTCTGACTCCCCCAGGGTCTCCTGCTTTGACCTCCAGGTACAGTTGCCCCCGGTGAACAGAAGTGCGCCAGATAAAAGTATTCCTATCAGACCAGCAGGGAATGTAAATCACAGCATTCTGGGAGTATGAACTGGCGTCATCCTTTTGAAAAGTGGCTTTTCACAGATACTGGGAATCCTGTCATGCCTCTGGTTCAGTCATCCTTCTTCCGGCCATTTAGCCAAAGAAAGGAATTGGAATTGTGTGCAGTAAAGACCTTGCTGGGAGTTTTTTGTTGTTGCTAAAGAGAGGAAACAAATGATGAACTGTGTAATAACTTGCAGCCAGGATAAGCGTTTGTGGAGGGCTTTTGCTATAATGCAAAATAGGGGGGAAAAAACAGCCAAGAGCCTATAACTGTGGATGCCAAGTGACTGCTCGGTCTGACCCTGGGTCAGGCAGCCTATTTCAATTACAGCAATGCCACTTACGAGCTGTGGGACCCGAGCAAGTCATCTGAACTCTTTGCATCCCAGAAAAATGGGGTTGATAATAATATACTATCTCAGAGGGACTCTGAGGACTCAGTGACAGAGTGAATATAAAACGCTTCACACCCTGGAAGGTACATTTATTAGGTTACCTATATATGTTGGCCCTCTATGGACTGTATGACTTCAAGGCGTAAAAATAGATGGAAAGGGGGCCGGAGATGTAGCTCAGTGGTCCCAGCGCCTGCCTTGCAAGCACAAGGTCCCCTGTTCGATCCCCAGTACAAAAAAATGGAAAGAAATATGTCAGTATTCTAACAGTGTGGGATCTGAGTGGTGCAATCAGGAGTGAGGAATTAATCTCTCTGTACTTTTCAATTTCCCAAATTTTCTCTCCTGCACACGAATTAGTTTTATATTAAAACAGTATATCATAATGTTGTGACACAAGATGCTTTTTAAAAAAGAATTTAACCACAATGAAATAGCACTTCCCTTTCCTTTTCTCCTTTCCCTCCCCGGAAAGGAGCTGGGGACACCCAGTCACAGTGTCACACAATCCCAGCCAGGGCCTCTGGGAGGTCAGGGCCTGAGGGATCCTGGACAGGGGAGTCTGAGTGGAGCAGAAGCTCTGTTCTTCGTTTCTCCCACTTGAGAGTCTACATTCCAAACTGCTGCGACCTTTCTCTTTCTCCCTGTAACATGGTTGATTTGAGCCAAACACTACATAAAACCGTAAAGTAGAAAGGACTCATCTACAGGCTTCTAGCCCAAGACCCCCCTGCAAAGGTACTTGCAATATTGCCTGTAGTGATGGATTTAAACATTAAAGGCCAACTGGCAAGCAGGACTTAGACCAGTAGACACCAGAAGTTAGCCGAGTAGCCGTGGTTCTGAGTGTCGAGTGTCGTTCATACTCAGAGGAAATTCTGGCACAGAGCCCTTTCGGACACGACGACCAGCAGAACCGCCTTCCTGCGGTAGGACACATCCCGGAACTAGAGAGCCAGAGAGCGTAAAAGGGCGCGCGCGCCGGTGCACCTGCCCAGACCCTGACCTCTGCGCCCTCTGTCCTTCGCTGACGACCAGGGGCTCGCGCCTGAGCAAGTGGCTCCGCGAGCGGCATGTTATAAACAGGGAATCCCAGGCCCCGAGAGAACCGGACCACAGGGGCAGTTTCCGGTTGGGTCCTGACCTCTGTCCCTCACCACGTCTGGAGGTGACCGCTGTACCCCTCAGACCCGGGATGGGTCCCCCAGGCCCCTGAAACGAAAGCGAGACGAGCAGCCCGCCCAGGCCCTGGTCCCCAGCGCGGGGTTACCGCCCGCCCCCGAGGCCAGGAGGGAACCGGCAGCGCCGACCCGCGCGCCCCTGAGTCGCAGCCGCGAATCGCCTCCGCGACGCCCAGGACCCCGGGCCCCGCCGCGGGCGGAGGCCGCCACCTGGGGCGCCGCGTCCGGGCTCCTCGCGCGCCAGCCGCGTCCGGCTGCCCCGTCCCGTGCTGTCCGCGGCAGTGATGGCGGCGGTGGAGGCAGCGCGTCTGGGTCACCTGTAGGGCTCTCTACGACTCCACAGCCCCCTCCCAAACCCTCGTCCGCTCGTCCGGAGAAGGAAAACGAAATGTCCGTCCCTGCCGGTGAGGCGGACCGCGGTGGAGTTTGCACAAGCCCTACAGGTGACCCAGACGCGCACGCCAGACACACGGCGCCCTGGGACCGGGGCTGGACAGGGCCCGACCCGCTCCCGCTCCCGCTCCCCAGCCCCCGCAGCGCGCGCCCCACGGGCTCGGCGGAGGCCCCGGAGTCTCGGGAGCCCGCGGGACGGTCAGAGGCGGAGTGAGGCGTTAGCAGAAGGGGCCCCTGCTCTTCCACCCCTGCCGCTGCCGGGGGCGCGCCCTGGGGACCAGGGCCGAGGGAAGTCCGGGGAGCGGAGAACCGAGCGCCCCTCGGCAAACTGCCCGCAGCTGCGCCACTTTCCCTCGCGCGTCTCCGGCATCCCGAGGCCTCCGCACCGCGGGGAGGCCGAGCCCCCACCCCGGTCCGCGCCCCCCCGGGGGCGTCCTCCCCACCCGGGGCTGGCAGGTGGCACTGGCAGGCTGGGCTCGGCGGCCCCGTCTGCAGCGCCTTTCCTGGCCGCGGGACCAGCTGCCACCTGGCCCTCCTTCCCCAAGTTGCTGTCCTCCCTCCGCCCCGAAGTCCAGACCCCTCCGCGCGCCACCGCCGCCGCCGCCGCCGCCTTACCTCGCCGTGCAACACTTGGCCGCGCGGTTGCCCCGGCGCTCCTTCCTCACAGCTTATTCCCTTACTTGGGAGGAAAGAGGAACCGAGAGACAGAAAGGGGACCGAAGCCGGCGTACGGGCGTCTTCCCGCCCTCGCAGCCCTCTCGGGAGGGGGATGGGAGCCCCGGGGCGCGCCGTGGGGATCAGGCGACCCGCCCGCAGCTAGGCAGCTCCCGGGTCCCAGCCCCGCCACAGGATGCGCAGGCCATCCGGCTCGGCCGCCCGCTACTACGGCACTGCGGCTCTGCGCCCTGTCCCTCGCAGCCCGGCAAGTCCGGCTGCCACTCTCGCTGCGGAGCCCTGCCCCCGGGCGCGGAGCCCGCCCCCGCCACACACACGCGCGCGCACACATGTGCACACACAGACACACACGAATGCGGATTCAGGGGGGAACCCGCGGCCCTTCGGTGCAGCTTGGGCGCGGGCATCACGAGGGTCTTCAGATTGGCAGCACCGTGGCTCCGGAGGAGGAGTTAGGCTGCAGAAGGGACGCGGCAGTGCTGGGCGCCAGAGGCCGGCTCGCCTGGAGCTGGAGGTCTGACAGGACCCTGGCCCCCACTTCCTTTTCTGGGCCCAGAAAGCTGGGGGTTAGGTTAACGTAAATATCCCAGCCAAATCAGAGAAAAAAATATAAATAAAAGATCAACAAGTTCTGTTTCCCAGGAACTCAAGGCCTTTAGCATCCAAATCATCAGCTGTGTGTGTGTGTGTGTGTGTGTGTGTGTGTGTGTGTGTGTGTGACAACTCTGGCTTGTGTGGCACTGCACTGGTGGCTCTTCGTCCTGGATAGGTTCTTGCCTCTGCAGATCCGTACAGTGGCCCCTGCCAGTCCTGCCAGGGCCGGGCTCTCCTAGATGGGTCAAATCTCACGGCTGGACTCTCAAATTCCCCACGTTACTTTCAAGTGACACTGGACTGTTTTCCTGCAAACCAAATAGATCACTTCTTTGAAAAAAAAATGTAGAGGGCCAGAGATTTAGCTCAGTGGTTCTGGCACCTGCCTCGCAAGCACAAGGTCCTGAGTTTGATCCCCGGTAACCACATACAATGCTGGGCATGGTGACTCACGCCCACCAGCCATCAATACCACATACCACAGTGGGCGTGGTGGCTCACACCTGTCATCCCAGCAGTAGGGAGGCAGAGACAGGAGGATTGCTGAGTTCCAGGCTTGCCTGGGCTACATAGTGAGCTCAGGGCCAGCTTGAACTACACAGCAAGACTCTGTCTAAAAAAAAAAAAAAATGTAGAAAGCACAGAAAGGGGTCTGGAAGACAAGGGTGAGGAATGGGGCAGTGGCACTGGCCGAGGCCCTGGGACGTTTGCTGCTTCTTTTTCCATGACGTGCATGCACGCATGTTGGTGGCGATGCTATTTCAGGCATGTCACACCAGCGGGATGACTTCTGTCCATTTCACACCACATTTAGAGTCACCAGGAGTTTAGACTCTCATCTGTAAAATATGTGCAGTTTACCAGTTTCCACAGCTGAGAATTCTTTTCCGCCAGCAGGCAGCGAAGGCCCCTGGGCCAGGACCGCAGCCAAGAAAAGCTTTCTGCGGAGTGTAGAGGCGCCGAGGGGCACTGAGTGTCTGGGCGTCGCGGGAAGAGGCTGTGATAGCTCCGAGGACCCCGGTGACTCACCGCACCCCTGGCAGGCGAGGCTGAGGGGATGGAAGACGAGCTGAGGCCCAGCAGTGTCCCCAAGGCTCCACCTGGTGCCAGCAGCAAAGTTGACACCAGAATTCGTGCTCGAGCTTCGGCCAGCCGCCCATGCTGCTCGCAGTGCACATCTCCAGCTCGGCCCTCAGAGCTCCCTGAAGTTAGACCGCGGGACGCTGCGGAGGGGCTCGAGCTCTCCTGTCCTTCCTGTTCCCTTTCACTCACCGACGTGCCCGTTCCTCAGCTACTCACTAAGCCCCTACTACGATCCCCTCAGCGCTTGGTCCTCACTCCGCCTTGGGTGTCCTCGGGAGGAAGGAGGGGTGAAGAGACAGAAGGGGCTTCGGACTGTTCCTGTCTGGTTCTGGGGGAAGGAAGACCCAGGGCGTAAGCTGACTGTGCTGAGCCGGTGCGGACGACACCGCCCTGACTCTTCCAGGGAGGAAAACGCTCTCCTGCGAACCACAGGCGAAGAAAGCGTCCTGGCTCTGGCGACTCTCGAGAAGGCCAGACTGGGGGGGAGGGCTCCTTAGCTGAGCACTGTCTCGAGGGAAGAGGGAGGATTGCGGGTGGGGGCTGGGGCGGCACCGCCCGTTGTTCTGCCTCTTAGAACGGGAGGAGAATAAATTGGACGGGACGAATGGGAAAGACAAGCGAAAGTCGAGTATGGAGCTTCAGTTTGGTTGGGAGTGTGTTGAGGAAGAATAATGACAGAAATTCTCAGGACAGAGCTGCCAAGTAAGGGTCTGGAGAATGGAAATACTTGCACAGATGGGTCAACAGTTTGCCGTAGAGTGGACTATAAAAGCACTTGTTCCTATAAAGTATGTCGTTTGTAAAGTCAATATTGTTCACCAGTTTATTTGTGGACAGATTTTTAGGGGGAATTCTGGGCCATGAAGACTCAGGCGCCGGGGCTGACGCAGGGTGAGGACATAGAGGCCTGTGTAGACGGAGGGTGAAGAGCTGGCCCCGGGTGGCACGCGGAGAACGCAGAGGAAGAGTGTGGGAGACAGAGTCACGGGCTGGCGTGTTCTGGACAGCGCGGAGGAGGCCGGGCCGGGCGGGCCTTGAGGAGCGCGGCAACCTCACCCTCTTTGACCAGCAGGACAGGCCGTCTGAGCAGAGAGACAGCGAAAGCCGAGAAACCGTGCAAGTCACTGCGAGTTATGGCGGGCCCATTAGAAGACAGGAAGGCCGGGCGAGTATGGGGCAGGGCCTCCGACCGCGCCCTGGAGGGGTTAGACCCAGACCCGGGTCATGGCAGGTGGTGTCTTGTGTGAGTTTTATGTTTCATTCTTGGGTTTGACCCAGTAGCTGGGAGGCATGTGACACCAGCTTCCTCCATCGGAACGGAGCGCCCAGGAGGGCCGTGGCACAATTCTGCTCGCCTGCAAGGAGCCCCAGCCCGAGGGGTGCAGAGGGTTCGCTGTTGCAAACACCCAGCCGAGGGCCTGGGACCCGCCCCACGCTCCGCGTCCAGCAGCCCGGCAGGGCGGTCGTCTGGGGGAGGGCCTTTCCCCGGTGTGCGCGGGGCCTCTGCAGCCGGGCTCTGTATTTGAAGAGACGGGCGCCGCACCGCACCGTCTGGGCACATCCAGGGCACAGAGGAGAGAGAGCAGTGAGCTCTGAACCTGCTCTCGGCTCTGCTCTTCATTGACGGCACAGAGGAGGGCGCTCCACTCCTGTCCTCGAGGCGCCTGCTGTCAGCGTCCTCTGTGAAGCCGTCAAGACGGCTAAGACTCAGCGCAGGGAGAATTCTGGGCCGGGGAGGAGGGCTGTGAGCACAGGGCTGGCGCCAGGGACGCGGGCTCCGAGCTCAGGGTGTCAGGCCTCGTGTCTTCCTGAGAGCCATTCCTAGCCGGTGATGAGTCTGAGTCAGGGCCGTGGAGGTAAGAGGCGACGTCTCACCCTCCCTGCAGCTTTGGCGTGGGCGGCTCACACTCGCGGCTCCTTGTCTCCATCACCCCAGCAGGACCAGGGCTGACTCGGTACCTGCGCCTGGACAGTTCGAAGTCTGGCCCTCTGAGAAACTCGGCGACACTGATCCTCTGAGCTGGGACCAGGCAGTCAAGCGCGGGGTGGAGGCGGAGACGGGGAAGGGAGAGGGAGCTCAGGCTGTGGGGCTCTGCTTTCATTGCAGGCCTCGCCTTTCTCACGTGCAGGAAGCAGAAGATCGCACCAGGGCACCCACCCGCTCCCTTTCCCCTAGCGTGCCGTGATTCCTATGCCGTGCATAGGAGCTTTCTGCTTTACCAGCAACAGGACGGGAACTGCAGTTTTCTGGGTCCTAACTCTGACTTTCCCCTTGGCTTTGGTGGTTAAGGCTGTGCGAAGAAGAAGGCTATGATATCGTAGGATGGGGTCGGAAGGGTCAAATTTTGACACGAGAGGATTTGTGGATCCCGACTAGGGCAACCCATCTGTAGCTTTGAAGCTGCTTCTTCCTCTCCTTTTTAAAAAAATGTGCAGTAAAATAAGGAGGTTGGAAACTGTCCCTACCATCTCTTCTGGTTCTAGTGCTCTGTTAACTACTGTGAAGCAAATAGCAGCTGCTAAGCGCTGCCTGATCACGTGGGCAGGACCCCTCTCTCTGTAAGGCAAGGCGGGAAAATTATCACCATATTCCCTGCAAGCATGGGGGGGCAGGATTTTAAGACTAATAAACTGGCCTTTTAGATGGAGATGAGAGACTAGGGCAGTGTGGTCAAGCCCTGCCCGGCTTAGTCTTCGGTAGAAATGGAAATAAATAGTCAGATGCACAGCGATGGGTGGGGTAGTAACTAAATGAAGACGCTTACGTGTGAACGCGTTATCAATTTTAGAAGCGGTATGCAAAAAACGTAAAGCATCACTGTTAAAGGGAGGTGGTTCCCCCAAGACAGTCTGTTACAACACTGCTCCCCAAAGCTCACTTACTCTCTTGCTCCGCAAGAGACAGCAATGCAATTCAGGTCAGCGACTCTGTCTCCGCGCTTTTAAAGATAGTAGTATTTTAACATGAAAAGTTAATCAAGGAGCTTGCAGACTTCAGGCCTGATGAATAAACGACTTGCTCCTTCCTGCAAGTTAGCAGTGGCACCGACATGGCACACAGTGCGTTTCTGGGCCACCGTGACTCAGTTTCCTGAGAAGACAATGAGGTATCCACCCAGCAAAGGTTCCGATGTATTGCCTGTTAGGAGTGGAGAGCGGAATGAAAGGAAGGAAATGTAAGTAAGGAGGGGGGAGAAGAAGAAGGAGAAGGAGGAGGAGAAGGAGAAGGAGGAGGAGAAGGAGAAGAAGAGAAAAGCCTTTTGTTTCCCTGTTTGTTTGTTTGTTTGTTTGTTTGTTTGTTTTGAGACAGGGTCTCCTTTTGTAGTTCAGGCTGGCCCTGAGCTCACTATGTAGCCCAGGCAAGCCTCGAACTCAGCAATCCTCCTGTCTCTGCCTCCCTAGTGCTGGGATGACAGGCTTGAGCCACCACACCCGGCACTGTGGTATGTGGTATTGATTGCTGGTGGGCCTGAGTCACCACGCCCAGCATTATTTGTAGTTACCGGAGATCAAACTCAGGACCTTGAGCTTGTGAGGCAGGCGCCGGAAGCACTGAGCTAAATTTCCCGCCCTCCCTGTTGTATCTTGAGCATGGGGCTCTATTCTTTCTGCTTTACCACACTGGCAAAGCAGCTAATGTTGGTTTACTACATGACTCCAGGTCTGTTTCCTGCTCTGCGTGGATGGGAGACGCTGCTATGGGATTCTTCACTGCAGTCCCTGCTCGGGCTGCAGAGAAACACAGGGAGGAAAAGGTTCTAATTCCATAAATGACCAGCTGCTCCGAAGCCTGCCCGACCCACAGAACTTTCAGACAATCTGCCCAGTTTTAGAAATACTAGTTACTTCTTTATCTCCTCCCAGCCAATTTGGGGGACAAAGTGTCACAACCTGTAAGAAACTTAGGGGACCCCCCCTCAGTGCTGCATTTCCTTGATCTATTTTTCCTACTTGCTGTTGCCCTCAGAGTTGTTTTCTGAAAATACAGGTGCCAGAGCCCTTCTTTTGTTTGAAGAATATGAGGCCTCAGGGTGCTCATCTGTGAAATGGGAGTAATAATGCTCACGCATAAGCTTTTTCCAGCATGAAAAGAAGTGTTTATAAACGTTCTAGTACCGTGTCAGCCTCATAGTAGATTCCTGATTAGTAGATTAGTGTTTGAAATAAATGTTCCCTGGAATGGCCCTGTGCGAAGCGGCTCCAGCCCACTCTCTGCTCATACTTCGAGTTAGTGATCAGCTTCGTCTTCCAAACCACACCCGCGTCCCTCCCCCTCTCCTGCTCGGGCTGCTCCCGTGTCCGGGAGATATGCCTGTCATTTCCCTCGTGTTCTATACTTCCAGCCCTTAGGTCCACCCAGATGAATGTAAGTATTTTCTCTCTTATGTTCCCCTTGAAATTTGTTCATAATCTACGCTAGTACTTATACCAGGCTGCCCATAGCACAATTCCTTTCGAATGCTTTATACCCCCTGCCCTTCCCCATCTGTCTTCCTTATACTATACTGTAATTATTTTCCAATCAAGTTCCAAGAGCCGAATATAGTAGATATTCAATAATACCTATGTGAATATTCAAAAGGCCACTAAACATCCTTGTTGACACCAAGAACGTACAATGGAGGGAAAGTTTATTCCCATTTTCAAATCCAGCAAACCTGCTGCTGAGCATCTCCCGTGTGCGCACAGGCCATGTGGACTCCTGGGCCACCTCTGAGGACCTCTGAGGGGCCACAGCCGCTTGTACCCGAGGCTGAGGGCCCCAGATCGCCCGCCCACGGCACCAGAAACTGGAGCCTCCTCACAGGCTTCACTTCCGCCAAGAGGAGTCTCCCCCATCCCCCGAGCTTGCTCCATTTATCCTATGTAGCATTTGTTACCAAACTGAACTGCATCATAAACATTGCTTTATGGTTGTCTGGCTATATTTTTGGGTGTTGCT
Source organism: Thryonomys swinderianus (assembly GCA_004025085.1). Classification (NCBI taxonomy): domain Eukaryota; kingdom Metazoa; phylum Chordata; class Mammalia; order Rodentia; family Thryonomyidae; genus Thryonomys; species Thryonomys swinderianus. The sequence continues at coordinate 8,068 of PVIC010023523.1, read as the reverse complement.
TTATGGTTGCCTGGCTATATTTTTGGGTATCTTTATATCGATTCTCCAAGCAGATTTTAATATAGTTAGTTGTTGGGCAGTATAATAATGAAAATAATAAGCATTTTAAGGACCTAATGATGTATTTGTCCCTCCCCTCCCCCTCCACGAAAGCATTTCTACACTTCTTCCCAGAATGCAGCTGGGTGGCTCTGGAAGGGGAGCGGTGCTACAAAAGTACTCAGGTCAGAGTTCATTTCTAAACCCTGTAATGGATGTTGGTTTTTTTTTTTTTAATTTTTTTTTTTTCTTTTTGAGACAGGGTCTCGCTTTGTAGTTCAGGCTGGACCTGAGCTCACTATGTAGTCCAGGCAAGCCTCGAACTCAGCAATCCTCCTGCCTCTGCCTCCCAAGTGCTGGGATTATAGACGTGAGCCACCACGCCCGGCACTGTGCTATGTGGTATTGACGGCTGCTGGCGTGAGTCACCACGCCCGGCACTGTGCTATGTGGTATTGACTGCTGGTGGGTGTGAGTCTCCACACCCAGCATTGTATGTGGTTTCCGGGGATTGAACTCAGGACCTTGTGCTTGTGAGGCAGGCGCTGGAACCACTGAGCTAACCCTCCGGCCCTGGACGTTGGTTATTTTAATCACCAGCACAGCAGCTAGATCTCAGCTCTTCAGGTCTGTTAAGGGATCAATGGCTTCCCCTTCTTCTTCTGCCTTCTCCCCCTCTTAAGCCTAAATCCCTGATCCACACACATGAAGTGAAGTGACCGACATGTAGTTTCCAACCTTCTCCCGCCACCGGAGAAGGAGGCGGTAGGGGAGGAAGCGTCTGAGGTGTCCCGGGCAGGTCTGTGACTGCTCCAAAGGCAACTTACTCTTTCTCAAGACTCGGCCTCCGTCCCCAAAAGGATACATCTAGCATCTCCCCTTACCGCTTCCGGAGTTGCCCCTTGGATGGAGACTACTGTGCGGTTTGACATACCCTGTATGTCTATTTTATGATGTTGAAAAGAACATCGGCTGCACAGTACAGCTTTATTGTTTGCTACTCTTTCCCTCTGCATGTGTCTCTGGTCGGGGCTGTGTTGTCAATCACTCTTCTGAGCTCCGTTTATGAGAAAGGGCATTCTGAATTTCAAACAATTTCCTAAGTACATTTTCAGAACACAACATGTTCCTTAGCAGGGAACTCTCTGGGTTTGAAAGTGCTTGTAGTCATTTGTCTCTGAGAAAAAAAAAATATATATCTTTACAATTGGCCCTAGACATGTGGAGACTAAGTTTACCCGAATCACCTCCTCACAGATCGCTGGCAGTTTTCATAGCTTATTTATTCTGAAAATTGTTTTTAGGTGTTCCTGGGAATTTAGCCAATATGGAATATCAAGATGAGAGGTGCAGAAAGTGCATTTTGTTGCTGATTTGTGAGTGTGTTTATTTAGCAAATGCTTCTTGGCCCCTTCTGTGTGCCAGATGCTCTTTTAGGCACTGAAGACTCACACAGGGGTGTTCTCTCTGTCTTGGAAGGATTCACTGGTTAGTAGTGGAATGAAAATTATGGGCCGTGCAGGAAAGAGGGAGGTGAGGAGGAAAGAGCTGTGCAGTGAGGACCACGGGGAAGGCTGTCAAGCGGGTGCGGAAAGACAAGAGAAGCTCGGGGTCCACCAGCCAATCGGCACTGTGGTGACGCACATGCGCACGACTGCCACCTCCTTGGCTACGCCGTGAAGTCTCCTGGGCTAGTGGCGAGCACCAGCAGATGTTCCCTCGGGATCTGTGGCCGTCATAAAACCTCTCCTCCCTGAGATGGAGCGTGGAGGCAGGACTGCAGGCTGCGGGGACAGGTTTAAGATGCTAACGGAGAGGTGGAAGGCAGGAGGACCGTTCGATAGACCTGCCGGAGCTGGGAGCACCGGCTATTTACACCTGCCTCCCCGCGACCTCCTCCTTGGTCCCGGCTTTGTCCACTGGGATCATAAGCATAGAGCACTTGCCTGTTCCGGAAGACGTCCCTGCAGATGCTGACGGCAGCTTCTGTTTTCCTTCCCTGCCCTCCCCTCCCCCCGGAACCTCCCCTTATCCGCGCTGGGATCCACTCAGTAAACATTTATTTAGCAAACATTCTTCATGCGTCTGCTTTTCCCAGGCACTCTGCTAGGTGCTGTGGGAATGGAAGGAAAGATAGGCCCCTGTGTTTACGTAGGGGGCTGTGGACAGATGGGGATACCACGGCCCCACTGGAGATCTGGGAGAGAGAGACACACAGAGGGGCGTCCCAGAGGCAGAGAAGCAGAGTTATCCGTGTCCTGCCCACTGCAGACTGCGGCGGGCCCACGACCCGTCCTAGTGAGGTACAGGGCCAGCTGTGCTCTTCTCTGCCCAATTTGGCCTTTGGTAACATCTGTCTCAAGTTTGAAACAGCTACTGTAGAGAGTTTACAGCACAGAAATTTACAAATGATACAGACCGGGGCTCCTTTCCCCCGCCTTCACCACGGCTTGTTTTTAAATATATACAAGCACAACACTGATCCTACAGGTCGGTTCTATCCCTCGTATTGGACTAGACTCCTACAGGGAGGAGAAGAAGCCATAGTTCAGCGCCTGGTTCTGATGTGTAGATGATCTGGTTTCTTTCCGTCCCCGCCTCTTGCAAGCACGTGGGTGAACACTGACTGCTTGGGCCTCTCAGTCCGAGTAAAAGTCCCATGGAGTCTCTAGGGGAGGGGTTGAGGCACCGCGGTGTGAAGCTGCTTCCAGATGGGGCTCTCCCCAGGCTGAGGAGGGCCGGAGTTAGGGCCCCGAAGCTCTTCTCAGATGTTTCCCCAGAAATGGGCGGGTCTTTCTCTTTGTGTCTTGAGGCAAAGCCCGAAGCTCATCGCTGTGTTTTAGACTTCTTGGCGATACCTGTGTTTGATCATTAAAATTAATGGAAAATTTGGCTTCAGTCCCATGATCTTTTCACGATGCCTGAACATAGAAAGAAACAGCAAAACTGCTGTTTAACCTTTTGCTTCTGGGGAGTGAATGCAGATGGAGAGGAGCCCCAAAGTCGAGTTGCTGAGAAATACCAGTTATCGTTGAGCTAATTTGTCCTAGACAATTGCCAGCTTCTTGGGTTTGAAAAGACTTAAACTCAAAATGGAAATACCTGAAGACATCTTTGGCAGCCTGGGTATCAGTGCTACTTCATCTCTGTAGCTTAAAAAAAAAAAAAAAAGGCAGGAATAGGATGTTAGCCAATTTGCCATTGATCCACAAAGTCAGAAACAGCTCATTTTGTTGAATTCTGGTTGCTTGTTTTTCTGTTCCTGTCTGCTGACAATTATATTTAAAACTAATTTAAGAGACTGATTAATACCATTTCATGCCATGCAGTATTATATTTAATTTCTAATCTTGTCTGGATTCTCAAAGACATCGGGAGGAAAGGAAGGGAAAGAAGGAAGACACGGATTCTGTGCCCAGAGTGTGCCAGGCACTGCCTTGTAGGTTCTGACATCTCATTTCCACGTTACCCTTTAAGGAAACGACACAGTCGTGGGCTCAGAGAGGCCGAGTGAGCGGCCCAAGGTCACACCCTGGGGGAGCCAGGTGCGCGGGGCCCGTCACGGCTCTTTCCCCTCAGTGCTTCTCCTCGTAATTCTTAGATGTTTTCAAAATCCGGTGAATCTGATGTTAAACCTTATTTTTCCACAAACCAAGAGAGTTCTCCAAACTCTCTCTGGGGGGAGAACTCCCCCAGGCTGCGTCCTGCCGTCAGGGTCCCCCAGAGACGCTGGCACTGGGTCACGGTCCATCCTGCAGGGACGCGGCTTCCTCCTGTGGCTGCCTGGCAGAGGCAGCCCGCTCGAGGCAGCTGGAGAAAGGGGGATGGAAGCAGTGGGAGCAGCATCCGGTCCTGGCATCACCTCCTCTGTGCAACCACCGTGCTTGGTCAAGACTCATCCTGCCCCCACAAGGAAGATGTTAGTGTCTTTTTATTATTTTTGAGACAGGGTCTTGCTTTGTAGTTCAGGCTGTCCCTGAGCTCATTATGTAGCCCAGGCAAGCCTCGAACTCTGCAACCCTCCTGTCTCTGCATCCCTAGTACTGGGATGACAGGCTTGAGCCACCACGCCCGGCACTGTGGTATGTGCTACTGATTGCTGGTGGGTGTGAGTCCCCACTCCCTGCATTGTATGGCGTTACCAGGATGGAACCATGGACCTTGTGCTTTTAGGCAGGCACCGGAACCACTGAGCTAAATTCCTGGCCCAGCTCTTAGTGTAAGTATTTTGCACATGAAAAGACAGAGTCTTGGGGCGCTGGCATGACCTGATCAAGGTAACTCAACCAGGCTTTCCCTCAGGATTGGAACCAACTGCTCAGGGCTCTACCTATTCTCTTTCCTTCCTTGGTAAGTAACTTGAGGTCCATTTTCTTCGTGTCTCCCATTTTGGGCTACCGTGGGATTCCTGTGTGTACAGGTTGTCACTTTTTTCTTTTCTGTGTAATTGTCCCAGGTTCCCTCTTTTCTCTTAGGTTTCCCTGGTACTCTACTTCCTCTGAGGAGCAGGTCTTCTGGGGTTGCCTTTGACCTCTTCTCAAGGCCACAGACCTGCTGCTCTTCCGTAGTGCTGGAGGTTTTCCCTCGCCTTTCCAAACCCGGCACCAGCCGAGAAAGGACATACCTGAAAGGTCAGGGCACAGGAAGGCATGAGCTGTGATCTCTTTGCAGAAAACATAGAGGCATTTCCAAACTCAGCCATAGTTGCAGACTTCAAAAAGAGTTCTAGAAAGCTTCCAAATGGAGGACTAAACAGTGATTGGTCTTGGCTGGTCTGGCAGTTCATCTTCCCAGAAATAGATCCCAGGGAGGTGACCTCTTTAGACGAGGTGAATGTAGTTGCTCCCATCAGACTGGAGTTAGGCCATTAAGTGGAAACCTTGAAAATAGCACCTCACACTCAACACGCCCCAGGCTCAGGCTGTCTCCTCAGGCTCCACACACTGGCTTCTCCACTGTGCTCTTTGCTTAGAAAATGGTGCTTACTCTCTGCAAAGCTGCACAGAAGCAGGAAAGCTCAGGAATCAGCAGAGACTCCCCGTTTCCTGGGTCCGCTTCCATGTTCTGTCCCTCAACAACGGCTCTCTATTCTACTCTCACTGATTTTTAAATCTGCTGTAAGAAGGCAGGTTCTTCCCCGCTCCCTTTTGCCCCTTGGTTAAGCTGCCACGGCCAATCCCTGGCTGACGAGAGCGTCCTCGTCCTCCTCCCTGCCGCCAGCCGGGCAGCGAGCAGTCCAGTCCCTGCCACAGCCCTGGCCTCAGAACGATCTCTCCCAGTTCGGGTCTGATCAGCTCCGCTTCCCTGGGATAGCACCTTTTTACAGTCTCCTCACTACTTTCAATATGAAATGCAGAGCTCCTTTTCCCAGTCTGCGGGACGTTTTATGATATGGCCCCTTCTTATCCCATTCTGACTGATTTCTCTCCTCTCCCCGGTCCTCCCTACAATCCACACATTTGGAACCACTGAACTGAGAACTTTAAATAGTTATCTGTCCTGTGAGTCCTCTAAGAATATTCATCCCTCACTCCTTTGAGATTGAAGAATCTGAGCCTCAGATTACACAGCTGGTAAATTACAAAGTCTGATTTTGGAGACAAGCCTGCCTGATTCTGAGGTCTGGGGGGGGGGGCCTTCCAACAGACTAGGGGGACCAGTGTATTTTGTAGAGGTTTCCAGGACTACAGTGGAAAAAAAGAGGAGAAAATGAGTCATTTTGACATCACCTTGTCATAGACCTTTTTTTTTTTTGATGTGCACGAGTTTGAAGATGCAAGGGTGACTGAACCCCAAGATCAATAAGCACCACAAAACACACTGTGGCCAAGGCAAAGCCACATTGTTTATCATGTGAACTGTGCTCAGATCCCATCACTTGAGTTTAATCAGACTAACGAACCAGCTGGCTTCCTTTTGAAAATGATTTCTGCTATGTTCCTTACTGAATAACAGCACAGCAGGATTTGAAGGGAAGAAAGAAGAAAATTCTGCCGGGGAGGAAGGACATCCTCCAATTTAGCCAGCTGATGAGTTGGCTGAGCTGGTGGGTGTGGGACACAGTGGCCAGAGCCTGGAGGAGGAACCATGTGGTACCTGGTAGTCCCTAGTTCAGGCCTGTTACATGGTAAATATTCCCGAGAAAAGGAGAAATTTTACAGGCTGGATAAAAATACTCTGAGTGACTTCCAGCCTGTGCCTTTGGAGTCTAGCCAGGTTGATGAAGAAACCTGAACCCTGTAATAAAGCAATTTGTCTAATATTTGTTAATATCATTGTATGCCACACTCTGTTCTCAGCATTGAAAATATGAGGGTGAACCTAACATGGGCTCTGCCCATATAATTAAAAATCAAGGGAAATTGTTTCAAATACATTTTAACCATAGAATCTTTCATTCAAACTAAGTCCGACAGTGGAGCCCAGTGGTAAAGGAGAGGGAAATCTGTCTGTGGCCTGAATCTAGCTCCTCTGGAGTCAAGAGCTTGACAAAGGTGAGTGACCACATTGGGGAACAGGAGTGACTCAAAGCAGACTACCCAAGGGCTCTCTTCACACATCTGAGAGATCTGAGTGGCGCCCTAGGGAAGAAGAGTTTGACCTACATGAGAGTCGGTCGTTGATAGTTGGCATTGGCTCCAATTTTTGAGATCTGGGAAGCACTTTGGCTGGCCTGACTTGAACTAATTGCTTATCCTTGGACCAGTCAGCTAGACCCTATGTGGAGGCTGTGGACGTAGCATTTTCTATTGGATCCATGGGGCTATAATGCAAAGCTAAACTCTAATGAACTCCCTCACTTAAAGGACCCAAGGACTAAACTCAGGTCAAAAATTAGAGACAGATACATTTTTTTGACATAACAAAGTCCTACCACAGATAAAGACAGAAAGATCCATCTCAGAAAGTAGTAAAGCCCCTACTTAGTGCTGAGGCAAACTACCCTTTCATAGGAGCTCTGTGTGAAACCCAAGAATGAAGAGTTTAAATGGAACTTGAACTGGCTGTGATCCATAAAATAGAAGTTAACTCTTCCCTAACCTTGTGTATCTAAAATCCAATATCAAGTTGTTTGATATGCAGCTCCTTCTCCTCCTGTTTGTTAGTTAGCTTTACACTGTTGTGATAAAACTTCAAAGAGGAAATGTTGGCTTGGGCTCATGGTATCATAGGTCTCAGTCTATAGTAGGCTGGTTCCATTGATTTTAGGCCTGCGTTAAGGCAGAACCATCGTAGTAGAAGGGATGGTAGAGGAAAGCTGCTCACCTCATGGCAACTAAGAAGCAAATCAAAAGGAAAGAACTAGAGAAAAGATGTGTTCAAAAGCATGGCTCTGGCAACCTACTTCCTGCAGCTATACCCTGCCTCCCCATCGCCCACTCAGCTCTGAACTCATTAATGGGCTAATTCACTGAGGAAGTTATGCTCTTGTAACCCAATAATCTTTGCAGGTATCTCTTCATTCAATCAGACTGACGAGTGACCAACCTTGCCTGTGTACTTTTCTGGTCAAAGATAGTACCTGCTTGACATTTTGTTGGCCCTGAGACTTTTGATATTCCGGTCTTTTCATGGGGGAAAATTTAGTGTTGGTGGACTAATGAGTGACCAGGAGGATCGTGGGGAGTAAGGAGAAGATAGATCAAGAGCAGAGGATTAAAATTTGTTCATCCACTCACTCCACAAATTTGCTCAATTCCTAATACGCTAGCAGTATTTCAGAGTAGCTTCTTACTTACCTCCACTTCTAAGGGAGTCCCCACTCTCAGGCCTTACTTCAGTGATGGCCATGAATACACGAGTAGCTGTAAACTATCCCACAGGGCAGCCCACGCATTGACACCTTTGACATCTGTGGTCCATTCTTGTCAGGCAACCAACCGATCCAGAGGCTGGCCAGGGCTGTATCTTGGGCTTGCCTTAGGAAGGTAAGGAAAGGGATTCTTGAACCTTAAAAACCACCAAGATGGGCCGGAGGGTTAGCTCAGTGGTTCCGGCGCCTGCTTCGCAAGCGTAAGGACCTGAGTTC
>PVIC010023522.1:0-26804 GCA_004025085.1 Thryonomys swinderianus | reverse complement strand
TTTTTTTTTTTTTTTTTTTTTTTTTTTTTTAGACAGGGTCTTGTTTTGTAGTTCAGGCTGGCCCTGAGCTCACTAGGTAGCCCAGGCAAGCTTTGAACTCAGCAGTCCTCCTGCCTCTGCCTCCTGAGTGCTGGGATGACAGGCGTGAGCCACCACGCCTGGCACTGTGGTATGTGGTATTGATTGCTGGTGGGCGTGAGTCTCCACACCCAGCATTGTATGTGGTTTCCTGGGATCGAACTCAGGACCTTGCGCTTGCAAGGCAGGCACCAGAACCACTGAGCTAATCCTCCGGCCCAAAGCCACCTTTTTACAAACAACTTGAACCCCGCCACCATTAACCCTGTAAGCCACAGAGGCTATTCAATGTCTTCCTATTGGCTGGCTCCTTCTACAAAAACGGAAATGAATCAGCCCCACATAGCTGGAGGCCAGCCTCAGTTTCTTATTTGGCTAGTAAAGATGTCTGTGGTCACAAGAGTGAGCCTGAACCTGGAGCCAGGGCCTCCTTCTCAAGCTCCAATCCCTCCCACTTCTCTATCAAGCTCTGGCACCCAGAGGGTAGGAGACATGGGGGCAAATGCACAGCCATGGCCCTACTTTGGGAATCTGAGAGTTTCCAGTGAAATCTATCTTCTGTCACTCTCTCCCATCTTTGCCTCTGCCATATATGAACAAAGCTGTGTCTTCCGCTCTTACCTGTCTGGGTCCCTGGGCTCGGGGTTGTGCTCAGCCACGACTTGGTATTGTTGGCCTAATCTGCTGGCACCATTTCTCACCAGCCAGGTGTCCCTCTGAAGCGCCCCAGGAGCGTAGACTTTGGTCTCGAGCCCACACGTTTACCACCCCTTATAGGGCGGGGATGTGTGGTGCTGGGGTCAGGGATGGGGATGTGTAGGGCAGGGGGGAAATGTAGCCTGGAGGCAACCACTGGCACCTGTCCCCAGAGTCCCTATGCATTACGGACTCACAGATTGAAGGGATAATCATGTGTAGGTGCTGGCCAAATCCTGCCCCAATCAAATGATGAAAAGCTCAGAACTGGCAGACTGATTATTTATGGGTTTACTGCAGAAGCCAAACACTTTTGTCATTTTCTTTAAGAACAAGTTAAAGGTTAAGAGGATCTGTTCAATACAGGGTCAGGAAGGTCATTTAAAACAGAGTCCACTGAACCAAGGGTCTGTGCCAATTCAAGCAGGAAATCCTTAGAAGGGAGATGAGAATTTCTCGGGAAGAGCTGGCCTGTCCAGAGTCACCAGCCCTCCAGCGGCCCGTGAGCTGGAACAGAACCCAGGCTGGTGGATGAGCCCTGAGGCAGGAGCTTTCTCAAGGCTAGTGGGTGGCTTTGCCCCACTGAGTAGATGCCAAAGACTTCATCCTCCTCCTCTGTCTTTAAAAGGCCAGTGACAGGCATTCTTCCCTGAGCCTCTCTCCGCCAGAGCGATTTATCCAAAAAACCTCCTGTGAGCCAGATGCCAGAATCCAGGATTAGAGGTGATGCAAAAAAGAGGGGTCACACAGAACTCAGGACAAGGTCAAAGGCAGTCAAACTGCCTATGATAAGGAAACTTCTAAACTGTTTCCCAAATGGCTCCCTGCCCAGCTGAGAGGCCGGTTCTGCCACACGCCTGACTCCAGGCAGAATCGGAGCCGCTGTCTGGTGGAAACAGAGAGCCATTAAGGTTCACCGGGGACCCTTTCATGTTCCATTCTGCAACTGTCCATTAAGCGGCTTCCCCCGAGCCAGGTGCTGGGTGCGGCTGGTGTCTGGCCTCGGGGTCTGGTGCGCTCTGTGGGGAGGGGCGTGCATGCAGCCTGTGTCCCAGCACGTCCTTAGCGTCCCCTGCAGAGACACAGGTTGCTTCCGTCCCTTCCTCTTCTTCTGTAGCTCTCCTTAATAGGCCGGGGGTGTTGGGTGGACCCCCGGGAGGCTTAAAAGTTGCAAGCCAGTCCTGGCCAGGGCCCCACCGGATGGTAAAAGAGCACAGGAGGAAACAAAAGTGCTTGTGTTAACAGAATGTCATTTCCCAACATGATTCAGGCCGAGGCAGGAAAAGGAGAGCAAATGCCTCCCCATTCATCACTTCGGACACGGTTATTTTTAGAGAAACACGAGCTCGGCGGTGGATTCCAAGGGCCCTGTCACGGGTGGAGATGAGGCCGGTCAGGTAGAGTCATCAAGAGTGGAAACTCATGTGCATGCTGGCGTGTGCGCGTGCGTGTGTGTACAGGAGATGGGGAGGGGTGGGCAGGAGGTCTCCTTCCCATCCTACAGACCCCAAGCCTGGCCGCAAGGTGGGCATAAAGAGGGCAACGGGGTAGAGAAGTGATGCCCCTGGCAGCTGTGAGGGGAGAAGGGAAGGAAGCTCCCCACCTGCACACGCAGTGGCCCCTGACCTGGTGAGGGCCCTGCTGTCCCACCGGCCTGCCCTGTGCTGTCGGCATGCACAGCCCGGGGTGGCCCTCGGAGGGCCAGGGCAGACCTCCCAGGCCCGCCTCAGAGACTCTGGACAGCAGGAAGCCTCTGTGTCCAGCTCCAGCTGTGAGGAGCCTCTGGAAACGCACCCGGCCCAGTCCCTACAACCCTGTCTCTCACAGGAACATCTTCGCTGGAGTGTAGAGAGGGCCTCTCTTCCAAAAGGACAGAAGAAGTCTCCCTCAGACCACACAGTCCTCCTCTGTTCTCCACCAGCTCAAGGCTGACCATGCCTTGGGTGGATCTGGACTCAGTGGGTCCTCCACGGGGTGACTGTTCCTTCTCCCCTTTCCTGGCTTCTCCTTGGGGTTGTTTTTCTCACATCTACCTTGATCCTAATCAGCCTAAAGGAACTGAAGCCCAGGATAAGCCAAACCTCTCTTTCTTTCCACAAGGCCTCACAGATGTGCCTCACGGTCTACAGAGATATCATTTATATGGACCTTTAAGGGCCTCAGAGTTGACTTGCTTTCCATTCATAGTTCAAACCTTGTCAAATTCTGGCCAGTTTTAAACCTTCTTAAGGGTGGAGAGGGTTGAGGTGACTTCCGGTATCGGCACTGGATGAATCCTGAATTGCCGGTGAGTGGACAGAGCCCCTCACGCAGCATGGCTGCTTCTCCCAGGAAAGCAGAAAAGTTCCTGCTGTGAAGTTTGATGGAGCCTCCCTTTGTCTGTAAGCAGAAGTCCTGTTGCCCCTGTTAGCGCCTGTGAGATAACTGTTTTCTGCCACCATCTGGGGCTGTAGGGAGGTGGGGGGCAGGGAAGACCTCGCTTGGTTCATTCATTTTTACCTCTGGCTTTCTTCTGAAGAGTGACCAGAGTGACCTGAGTCAGCAGATTCACAGGGAAATGCTCCAACTATCTGAGGACCATCAGATTCGCCACACAGAAGACAACACGGCTTGAGAATTCCGGTGCCCTGCTTCCAGCTCCGCGCTCAATTTATGGCCATTAAGTCCCCGAGTCAACCAGCCAGCTCTCTGGACCGAAAAGGGAAGCACTCAGCCTGGCTGACCTTGAAGCTCCTTTCCAAACTATCACAAAACAGCTCCAGTGAGGAAGGTGGGGCTTCTCACGTGCTCATAGAGTAAACAGAAAGTAGGACAATAACGACTAACAGTTATCATCAGTCTCCGGTCAGATGCCCGGGACTGAACCATTTTACCTTTACAGCAACCCCGCACGGGAGATGTTACTTCTCTCCCTGTACAGATGAAAAACTGAAGCTCAAAGATGTTAGTTAGATCGAGGTCACCGCAGGCAGGTTTAAGCCTACAAATACCTGACACGGAAGCTCATGTCCTTCCTGGCACCCGGTATCCTCTCAAAGGACCAAGGAGAACAGTGCCTGTTTGTTTGGTTTTCTTCTATTAAGCATCCTTTTTTAAGTCTATCCATCCTCTGTCCTTCATTTTTCCTTTCTAGGACCTTATGTATTATTATAAAAGAGCTGCACCTCTGCCTACCTTGATCCCTGCTGGGAAAAATAAGGAATGCTATTGGTAATTGCCCGGCCCCATCTGCCACCAAATCCGTCTGGGGTGAGTCCCGACCAGACGATGTCGTGTGCATCCTTGGGCGTGCGCTGGGCCTGCGTCGAGTGGGTGAGTCAGATAGCAGCCCACGTCTTTCCGCACACCCGACACCAACCAACTTCCTGGGCCTCTTTCCTTGGAAACTGTGTTGGTTGTGCTCAAAGGCCTCTGGGAGGGCCCCCGAGGCTTGTCTAGCCCCTCACGAAGCAGGGGTGTGCTAGAGGAGGTTCCAGTGCACGCTCCCTTCTCTCTGCTGAAACTCCTCTTTGTTGTGTTCTGATACTTTCAAAACCAATCATTTGCCTCTCCATTGGGTTATTTCGGTTCTTTGCTCTCCAGTCACTTACCCTCATACCTCTTTTTCCTTCTCCCTCTTATCCCTGTGCCTTTCCATTCTTTCTTCTCTTTGATTAGCCGGTGTCTGACCGCTAGGAAGAAACAGAGCATTGGACACACAGATGGTTAAAGTCGCGTCCCCCGTGGACTCCCGTGTTCTTCATGACACCACGTCACCGGGTGGAGGAGCCCCAGAGGGCTGGAAATAAGACTTTGCAGTTGATGTCCACAGAGGTCTGAGGCTGAAAGAACTGTATCATTAAGAAATTGATTCACGAGTCATAGTTGTTGGGCACAGCCTTCATTGAGAGAGTTCTCAGATAAGGATCAGGGCTGAGGTAGGTGATTATTGAGCTCCTACTTCAGTTCTTTTTCCTCTTCACTGATGGCTGAGGTAATAATCATAGGGCAGAGTTGCAGGCTACCGCCAGCACTCCAGAACAACACGGCACTCTTTTCTTGCTTCCTTTTATAACAAGCTCTACTCTAGAGGAACCTTGCAAATAAATCCCCAAACTTACCAGCCTCCAAGGCTCATGCTGGTTTCCTAGAAGCCCAAGAAACTCCAGGCTGAAAAACAAAGTTGGCAGCTTTGCTGTATGCTCAGCACAAATGACTTCCTACTCTTGGTGTGTGTTGGGGGGCGGGGCTGAGTGGCAGTTGCGAAGGATCCTGGAATGAGTAGAGATGGTAGCTAGGTGCATCAGTGCGTGGTCAAGGAGGCACCCTCTTGTCTTATTCCCAGTCTCTCTCTGACTCTACACGATCTTTAACACTGTCTTCTGTTTGTTCCTTGTGTTCTACATTTATCAGATAGTCTTGTGTCAAGAAGAAACCAACACATAATTGGATAAAGAAAATGTTATGTAAATAATATTAGAGATCCTTCTGCTGTTTGCTTGACAGCAGTTCGCTTGGGAGGTTCAAGATCCTTTTGATCTTAGATGAGAGGGACCAGCTGCAGAGAGAGGGAGTCTGATTTAATCCAGAGTGAACCTTCCAGAAGATCTCTGTAGATAATTTGTGATGCTCTTTTGTAGTCTCCATGCAGGACAGAAATGAAGAATGATGTGTGGGATTGATAACAACCATAAACTGTAAGCTGCGATCAAGCCATTTTTTTTCTGTCTCCTGCATACTGTACGTTGTTCCATACATTTAAAAGAACTATTCTATCTGGGCAGGTGTCTGACCTCTCAAAGGCCAGTCCCATGTATAAGGAGCCATACAAAATTCAGAATGGAAAGTATTTCCAGCATTTCTGACTCCCCACTTCAAGAGGTGTTAAGATAATGTGGCTCCACAGGGCCAGTGTGGGGAAGGGCCGGGGGGGGGGGGCTGTCACAAAAACTAGGGAACTGGACTGCATACAACTGTCTTCCTGCAATCCTCCCTCACGTCTCCACAGCAGATTGGAGCAGCCTGTGGAAAAAATTCCTGTCTATTTTCAGAAACAGATAAAAGCATTCAGATTATGCAGTACAAATCTCAGCCTGAAAGCAGCTGGAAAAATCTGTTTCTTGCCACTGTCACCGACCCCCTGACCTTCCAAGTAACGACATTCAGACTCCTGCCCGCTCCTTCCTCCTCACCCCTTCCCAGTACAGACTGACCCATCCACTGCACATCTGGTCCCTGTCTACACTGTCAGAGCGTTTATCTCCCGGACACTAGACACAGTAGAATCAGAGTCGAGTTTTCTTGCATTTGAAAAAAATTATCAACGGGTTCAAGGAGAAGTCAGGGTTAAATTCATGCCTCTTTGTGTCTGGAGTTCTAGGGGGCGTGTTTTCCATGCTCCTGGTGGAGGCACGGTCTCAGGCAGGTTGTCACATGCTCAGATCTGCTCCTGGGCGGGACGGTATTCTGCCAGAGCCCAGATATCTCTGGGTCTTGATGGCTCCCAAGCATATGCGGGTCGGGAACACTCACTCGCTCATCACCCTGGCTCTCTGAGTCTGGGGATTATCTCTGGCTTTAAGGAAAAGTCTGTCCAAGGACGGATTGACTGTGCAGGACATTTATGTTTGCTCTGAGGACTCGAAATAGTAAACACAATAAAACAGGATTATCCTCAGTGCATCAGGGACCAAATGTCAGCGTCCACACGCTCGGGAGGACCACCATTAACTTTTCCTTTGGGAGGCATCAGAGGGCTCAGGGCTCCACGCAGAAATCTGCCTTTTCTTCTGGAATGCTTTCTGCTCAGCGCGCTTGGCTCAAAAATTCACCAAGGACCAAACTCCTCCTCTGGGAGCTGTTGCCCCCACCCCACTCCCAACCATGAGTTTACTCTCCAGATAGAAGCCAAACACAGCCAGCTGCCAGAGGAGCCAGCTGGGGTAACTCCTCCCAGGAGGATACGATGCCCCCCCCCCCCGTCTTCTCTTCCGTGGACCCAGAGCCTCTTCCGGAGCGAAGGAGGACCCATCTGCCTGGGAGGTGGAGGGAGCCGGTCATCGCAACACAGCAAGGTTCCCCTAGCCGAGGGACACGGTGCGGGAGCAGAGTCCTGCGCGTCATCCATTCCACGCGCTCAGACAGCCCCAGACAGGAAGTGGACCCAGGAAGGGAACTCAGGGAACCCTGCCAAACCCAGCCCAGTTTCAAGAGCAATCTTTCAGCTTCTCGGTTGTTACCTTGAAGGCGTATTCTGTGAGACAAGCTCTGAGGACAAAAGAGCATCGTGGTGATGATGTTTAGTAAGAGAGCATGGCAGAGCGCAGGAGGGAGGGAGAGCCCACAGCTCGCATCTCACCATCCACCGAGCGCCTTTGAGTGCTTCACGCACATCTAGCTTGCGCTTGACCCGGTCTTGTCTGCCTAACTCCTACCCACCTTAAAATCCAGTTCAAATGTCTCCGCTTTGCGAGGCCTCACCCAGTCCCTCCAGTCCCAGTGAACTGCTCTTCATGCTCCAGCAGAACCATCTCTCTCCACTGCGCCCTCGTGACCTCCAGCCTCGGTGTCTGGGTGGTGGAGTATGGATCGGTGTCTTCCAACAGGCTGTGCACGCCTTGAGGGCAGAGCCCTTTTATCTGTGTTCTCTTCCCTTGGTTTCCAGCAGAGGGCCCAGCATAAAAGTCCTCCACCAATTGCATTATGGCTACGCTGGAGTCCCAAATGCTAGCTGAAATCTAGTGCACCGAAGTACACAAGGCCTCCTCATTCTCTCCCTGCTTTTAAGGTAAAAATTCACATATCTTAAAACTTACCATTTAAAAGGGCACATTTTGGTGGTTTTCAGTACATTCATGATGTTTTGCAACCATCATTTCTACCTAATTCTAGAACATTTTCCTCTACCCAAAAAGAAACACAGTATACATTATGCTCCTTGCCTCCATCTTCCCTGCCTCCAGCCCTAGGGAATCACTAACCTACTTTCTGTCTCCATGGCTTTCCTATTCTGAGCATTTCACATAAATTCAATTATGCAATATGTGGCCTTTGTACTATACATTTAGCATAATGTTTTTTAAGGCCATCGATGTGGTAACATGTATCAGGACTTCATTTCTTTTTATGGTTGAATAACATTCTATTGTATTAGATTCTGTATTTTGTTTATGCATTTATTCACTGAAGTGTGTTTGGGTTGTTTCCAGTTTTTGGACTATTATGGATAATGCTTCTCTAAACCATCATGTACAAGTTTTTGTGTGAACATATGTTTCCAATTCTCATATGCATATGTTTGAGTGGAAACGCAGGGTTATTGGTATTTCTATGTTTAACTTTATGAGGAGCTGCCACACTATTTCTCCTAACAGCTGTCCCCATTTATAGTTCCACCAGCGAGGTATGAGGGCTCTAATTTCTTCATGTCCTCGCCAATTCTTGTGATTTTCTGTTTATCTGTTTTTAAATTTTTTATTAAAGTTGTCCTATTGGATGTGAAAACCAAAACACAACTTATTGGTTTTAAATTGCATTTTTCCCTAATGACTAATGATGTTGAGAATATTTTCATGTTGTTATTGGCCACTTGTATATTTTCTTTGGAAAAATGCCCATTCAAGGTCTTTGTCTATTTTTAAATTGAGCTGTATGTCTTTTTTGTTGTTGAGTTGTAAGAGTTATGCATGTATTCTGATGCCAGACTTTTACTTGCTTGTGTTTTTCTCTTATTCTTCAAGATGACTTCTTTTCAATGTTTTGGTAGTGACTTTGATCCACACGTCTTTAACTTTGTTGAAATAGACCTTTTTTGGCTTGTGTTTGGGGTCATATCTAGGAAGCCATTGCCTAGTCCAAAGTTGTAACATTTCATTTACTTGTTTGGTTTTTCAGTGCTTGGGATTGAATGAAGGACCTTTGCCCTGAGCTATGTCCTCTGCATTTTTTATTTTTTGTTTTGAGACAGGATCTTGCTAAGTTATCCACACTAGGCTTGAACTCGGGATCCTCTTGCTTTAGCCTCGCAGAGTGCTGAGGTTATGGGTGGGCATCTATAGCCATGCTTGGTTGAAGACAAAGAAGATTTAGATTTATGTTTTCTTCTAAGAGTTTTATAGTTTTGGTTTTTATATTTTATGCCTTTGACTTAACTTTTAACTCAACTTTGCATATCGTGAGGGTTCACATTCATTCTGTTGTATATGGGTGTCTTGTTCATGCACTGAATGACCCTGGCATACCTGTTGCAAATCAATTCCTTATTCTTTTTTTTGGAATTATTATTTCCTTGAGTTCATCACCTGAAATAAAGGCATTGCTTTGTCACTCACATGTGGAAAGTTGATGATGCCACCATTTCTTAAAAGATAGCAACTGCATCAACTTGACTTGTTCCGACACATCTCATACCATGGTGGATTAACTAATGGTCAACTTGTGGTTCTGGGTGTGGAAAGCCCACCTGAGGATTGTTGTCATGGGCATTAAAAAAAGGACTGGATGGGAAGATTGTTTGCTGTTGATTTTTCTGGGAGGCTGACTGCGGTTGTGTTTCTTGATGTGTACTTGGCTCTTCTCCTCATTAGCTGGAGGAGCTTGGATCCTCGCTGTTGCTGGGAGTGGCTTCTGTTCGGCTTGGCAGAGTGCTGGTTTTAACCTTGAGCATCGCTTCCCGCCTCCAGTGCAGACCCTCAGCCTGGTGACACAGATCCTTTAACCTCCGGTGCAGGTTTTCTAGCTTCTACCACTGGCCTTTGGGCCTTCCCGGTGCAGATACTCAGTATTAACTTGCATAAGACATTACTGTGAGCTTTAGGTTTCTGGCTGGACTTGTGGAGGGCATTACTTTGGGCTCTAGGCCTTTAGCTGGACTTGCGTGGGACATTGGGTGGGGATCCAGGCACTCGGCTGGATTCTTCGTGTCACTAGTGTGTGGATAGATCTCTCACACTCCTCCGCATTTGACTTTTTAGGTGAATATTGTAAAATCCTATAAATTATGTGCCCTGTGTTAAATCTATCCCCCCTTGCAAACCCTAACTGCAATAGACTCCATCCAAGAATAATTAACAGCATCCAAATGTGAACCTTTCACAAATGGAAATCCTTTGGACTTTAAAATGGATACTGTAAACCAAAGATAGTTAGAAGGTAAACTTTATAAGTTGTTTTTGCTCAACTGTACACACACATATAAGAGAGCTGACTTTCCATCCTTCACTACTGGACCCATCTTGTTAGAATCCATCACAAATTCAGTGGAAATGAGTCAGCCATTGTCAGCAAGTGGCTGCTCAACAAGGAAAGAGGCTCTGGAGAGAGTTCCTTCCTCTCCCTGACTCATCTTGGCTTAGTGGCTATTCTGAGGGCCCATGTGGTGAGGGGGACACTCACAGGGAGAACAGAGAAGTGAAGAAAAATGGCAGCACTAAGAAAAACAGGAATGGAGGGCCAGAGATTTAGCTCAGTGGTTCTGGTGCCTGCCCCACAAGCACAAGGTCCTGAGTTCAATCCCAGTAACCACATAGAATGCTGGGCGTGGTGACTCACGCCCACCAGCCATCAATACCACATACCACAGTGCTAGGCGTGGTGGCTCACGCCTGTAATCCCAGCACTTGGGAGGCAGAGACAGGAGGATTGCTGAGTTCTCAGCAGCTTGCCTGGGCCACATAGTGAGCTCAGGGCCAGCCTGAACTACAAAGCGAGACCCTGTCTCCAAAAAACAAAACAAAACCGGAATGGAAAAGAGGCCCAATGTGCGGAGAAGCCCACGTCCAAAGATGCTGTTTCAGAGAGGGCCTTGTCTAGCACGACAGGATGAGTTTATCAAATAAAAGGACCCAAAGGAATGGCTCTGGCTCTTGGTTACAGACACAAAAATAAATTCCCTTTCTTACAGCTGAAAAGTACTCTTCTTTCTCTCTCTGGACTGGGGAGTGAACCTCAGTTTGCCTCAAGCCCCACTGAGTTTTCTGCTTTCAGGCTGCTCTTGGCTAACATTGTTGAAGAGCTATCTGGATCCCCATGTCTATTGCAGAGCTATTCACCAGTAGCCAAGACATAGACACAAGGTGTCACAGAAGAAAATGTGGCAATGCGGAATTCACCTTGAACCAAGAAGATTCTAGCACTTTGAACAGCATACATGAACCTGAAGGACAAGCAAGGCACAGAATGGCAAATAGCATATAATCTCACTCACAGGTAGTAGTGTAAAAAAGCCAAACTTTAAACAGTAAAATGGTGATTGCTGGATACAGAGGGAGGAAGAACAGGGAATTGAGGAAATGTCAGTTGAAAGGCACAAAATTTTAGTTAAACTGAAGTAATAATTCAAAGGATCTACTGTATATCATGGTGACTACAATATAAAATAGTGTATTATTTTCTTGAAATTGCTCAGAGACATTTCAAGTGTTTTTAGCACAAAAATAAGTATATAATTAATACATATGTTGAATGGCTTGATTAGCCATTATATGTATGAACATATGTTATGTACCATAAATATATGAAACTTTTACTTGTTAATTAAAAATAAAATTTTGGGAGCTAAGGATTTAGCTCAGTGGCAACGGGCCTTCCTTGCAAGCCCAAGGGTCTGAGTTCGATTCCCAGTATTGCTAAAAAATAAAAAATAAAATAAAAATTTTCAAAACTCCTTTTATTTCCAGGGACTTGGGGTGGATATTTGCCTAGCATGGGCAAAGTCCTGGGGTTGACCTTCACTATTGCCAAACAACAAAAGTTAAAATATATGTATTTTTTTCAAAGCAAAATCGATATACCACAATTTTGTTACTTAGTGAAGTCATCATCTCAATAGTCAAATACAAATATTTTCATGCTCTTTCATATTTTACTTTAATTTTGTTGACATGTATAGTCTCAGCTCTATTTATAAAATACTAAATTTTATTTATATTTTTAATTTTATCAGACATATTTTCTAGATGTGAACTCTTTTGTCATTATTTTAATACTTGCCTAATGTTCTTAAGGTTCTGCAGTCATACTTTCCTCTACTGTGCACTCTGTTGAGCACTTCATTTTAATTTGTCTATTACACAAAACTTGAAATCACTCACATCGCTCATTGTTGATCTCTTTCTTTAGGATAAACTCGTAGAGGAGCAGTTTCTAGCTCTTAGGATCTGAATACGTTTGTAAATTTTGGCATGTCCTGTGATTTTATTTTCCACCTGGGTCATAAGAATTCCTCCAGTGACACTGATATCTCCAGTGTTACCTGTCACCTGACCATCAGCAGCAGGTGCCATGTTTTAATTTTTGCTGATTCATCGATGTAAATTGGTGCTTTAATGCTGCTCAAATCTATACTTAATAAATTATAAAGATTTTTTTAGTTTATAGGTAATACATGATTCTCTACAGTAAATTACTTGTTCACCTTTTTTTTCACCTATTGAGATCTTGATGTTTCATTTTGTATTTAATGAGTAATTCATAAAACATCAGTGCCTATACCTTGTCGTGATGGATACAAATTTTTCTTCCACCTTTTCCAGCATTTTATGTTAGTCTGACCAGTCTGCATTATTTGAAAGCTCTTATGCCTGTCAGCCTTAGAGATTTCTTCCATTGCTTCAGATTTTAGAAATTATTTCTCTTCTGATCTAGCAAAAACCTCCATGTTGAGTTTTCAGTAGTTTTGTCCATAATTTTTCTACTTACTATAATTTTTAGCCCAGCTAATATTTCCTGTTTGACATAAAGTGTTGATTTAAATAAATCATTTCCTAAATTTATGACCAGCCAGATCCACAAATGTTATCAAATACAGTAATCTTATCTTAGTCTCCTATTTATTATGTATTACATTTGTATTGTCAGAGTGTGGTCTGGATTTCCCTTTCTGCTATATTGATCTATTTTCCCTTTTCATGACAAGAATCACCCTGTTTTTATTATTTGCTTTTTATGACATCCCTGGCATTGCCTATCTTGACTGCCATGTAATACATGTTCAATTAATCTATTGCCTTGTATTAAATTTACAAGTACCTGCTAAATTTCAACATCATGTCTTTTCTAATTGGAAGATAAATTTGGACCTCTCTTTATTGGCTGACTGAGTCACAAATACTGTTCTTTGTTTTCCTCAGAGCATCTCATTTGCTTTCACACTTTCATTTCATTCCATAATCTTTTGAGAAGCATCAAAACTTGAAATGGCAGAGCAGAGAAGTTTCCAGAGTAACTTCACACGTGCGTGGCCCGTGCTTGTCCTCACAGCATCCCCAGGAGTTAGCCATGCTCGCCACATGCAGAAAGGGAAAGCTTGGCGAGTTTCACCAACTTGCCCAAGTGCACCCAGCCCGGAATTACAGCTCAGGCCTGGATCACCTGCCTCTAAATTCAGTGTTCTTGCAGACCTTCCCGACTTTAGAGCTACCCACGTTTTGTGTCTTAATTACCTAGGAAGTACACCTCGTGAGCAAGTGGATCTTTTCAGGCTGAACATGACACGGTGATCAAGGCCCATCACAGGCTACTCACAGTATCTGAGGGACACGGCCCAACTTCCACCCGGAACAAAAATCTCACCACGGCACCGGCTGGGGATCTAGACACACGGTAGGACTGCGGGATCCTAGATGCCCAGGCAAGGCCTGGGAGCCTCCAAGGCAGCCCTTGCTACAGCTCCAGAATGCAGACTGCTGAGGGGAAGTCTGCAAGGGTGGGCTGGATTTTGAACATAGAGCAGATCTTTTTAAACACGGGCCCGGAGCTGACCACAGGGGTCACAGGCAGAAGAGCAAACAGAGGCGGGACTATAAATAGCAGCTGCAGCTGAACAGCTCAAGACAGGCCTGGCCTGTGCGTAGTACGGAGAAGACCTCAGGCAGAGCATCAATCTCGGCCCTTTCTTCCTTCCTCTGCGGGGACTCCCTCCCCCGCAGGCGTCTCCTCTCTGGCACAGAACGACTGCACAATGTCACTGGAAGAGTCGCGCGCCCGCGGAACACCTCCATTCCTAATCTAATGATTTAAAAGTTACATCGCCAATCAATCGGCCTCGGCTTTGGCAACAGGGCTCCTCTGGGTCCACCCCGAAGGACCACGCGCACCCAGAGCTGATCCTGTATTTATGCTGGGCTGTCTCTCCTTGTCCAGTTCTGTCTGCTTAGCCAGATTGGAAATGCTTCGCTGGAAAAAATTATGGCGCTGTCTGACATGATGTAACAAGATGTCATCTTCTAACTCCAACGCATAAAATGGATTTACAGGAAGGAGAAGAGGAAAAAAAAACCAAACCCCAGGGAGCACTTGGCTCAGATAAACCACTGGGCTTTGTTTGTGAATGTCAAAAAGCTGCATGTTATTTTATTTAGACAAATATGAGAACAGACTGGTGTTTCAAGGGAACATAAGACACGGGCTACAGTGCACTGGAAAATTTAATACTCAGCTCATGTTGTACATATGCAAAAACACCATGGAGCATACATCCATGCCACACAGACACACAGACCATTGCCGCAAACGCTGCACACGTGTCATGGACACAGGCAAATACATACCACACATGTACGGAAGCCTCGCTCATGCACCCCCGCGCAGACCTCTGCCACCGGCCAAAGCCCTTCTAAAAGGAACAGTCACACCTCACGTTCTACCAGGAATCCTTTCCTCTCTGTATCTCTGAGCCACAGGAGTGAGTGTGTGTGCAGGGCCTGGGCTTCTCTGGTGAACGGCAGTGAGATCGGGAGCCCCCAGACTTCCCTTTTCCTCTCTGTATAAAGATACCTCCTGGAAAATACAAAGAGGAAAGGGGGTCAGAGCTTTCACAGTTTTTTGTTTTCCTTTTAAATATGCTGTGTTTGTAGAAAGCCACATTCCAAGCCACCCCTAACGCAGTGCAGGGAAGGAACGTGAGGTAGAAAGGATACGACAGGGCTGCTTGGTCCCTCGTGCTCCTTAGAGCTCTCTCTCCGCATTAGTAGCGAGTTCTGGTCTAACCTCTGAGGCTCTCTGTGCCTCGGTGACTCTCTCTCTCTCTCTCTCTCTCTCTCTCTCTCTCTCTCTCTCTCACACACACACACACACACACACACACACACACACGGAGAAGCAATCTATGGCTCCTTTTCCTTTCGGAGCTTCCTCACTCATTAATAAGCCAGAGGTAGAGAGTGCTGGTAAAATGCTGTGTATCAAGGAATGAATAAAAACCATTGGATTAACTTTATGCAGTTTCCACTACTCTGGTAAAAATTAAGTCCATGTGCAGCTACAAGCTATGAAATGTGAGCTGTGTAATTTCATTAAATGCTCTTATTTTGCATTTAAAACTGGCATTGGCTGGGCATAGTGGTGCATGCCTGTGATCCTAGCACTCAGGAGGCAGAGACAGGAGGATTGCTGAGTTTGAGGCTTGCCTGGGCTACATAGTGAGACCCTGTCCCAAAAAAGATTAAAAATTAGAAAATTAAATAAATAAAATATGTATTGTACATTATAGAGATGAATGGTCAAATGCATACTAATAGTACTAAAATACTTTTTTCTGGGCCGGAGATTTAGCTCAGTGGTTCCGGTGCCTGCCTCGCAAGCGCAAGGTCCTGAGTTCGATCCCCGGTAACCACATACAATGCTGGGCGTGGAGACTCACGCCCACCAGCAATCAATACCACATACCACAGTGCCGGGCATGGTGGCTCACGCCTATAATTGCAGCACTCAGGAGGCAGAGACAGGAGGATTGCTGTGTTCGAGGCTTGCCTGGGCTACATAGTGAGCTCAGAGCCAGCCTGAACTACAAAGCGAGATCCTGTCTCAAAAAAAAAAAAGAACTTTTTTCTCAGAAAGACATAAAATTGCAAATTTTAAAATGTCATGAAAAGTTGAGAGGGAAATTGCAGACAAAAGCTTTATACTGGGCGGAGGATGTAGCTCAGTGACTCTGTGGCTGCCTGGCAAGTGCAAGGTCCCGAGTTCAAACCCTGGTACCAAAAAATGAAAGCTTTACATTTTATTACATGTGAGGATGAGGACTAGGGGTTGAACCCAGGGCCTCACACATGCCGAGGAGCAAGTGCGTGCCACTGAGCCACACCCCAGCCCTGTATTTTAAAGTCTTCATCAACACTCTTTTCTCTGCTGATTTGCCCTCTGTAATTCATGGGGTCTAATGCATTTCCCCACCAAAATGCCTGCTCCATATGGGCGGGACTTTATAGGTTTTATCACCATTATTATATCTGAAGATCCTCTAATATTTGGGCCAGATGTGGTGGCACACACCTAAAAATCCCAGCACTCTGAAAAGCTGAGGCAGGAGGATCGCAAATTCAAGCCCAGCCTGAGCAACTTAGAGACTTAGATCCTGTCTTAAAATAAAAGGAGCAAAAGAAGGCTTGGGATGTAGCTCAGTGCAAAGGTCCTTGGTTCAATCCACAATATTGGAAAACCAAAACCAAGACAAAACAAAAAAGAATGGTGTCTGGAACGTAGCAGCTGTCAACAAATACATCTGCAATGCACAAATGATGGGATAAACGGTTGTAAACCCCACACGCCACAGCCAGTTCTCTGAAGGTGGGTGTACTTAGGGTGCCTGGGACTCCGGGTGTACGCCTCTCTAGAAGCAGGCTGCTCACTTAAGCTCACCTTAATGATGCCTCTGTTCACTCATTTATCAAACACGTGTTTACGGGGCACATGCCCCGTGCTGAGGAAAGGCAAAGTCTCCAGTTTTAGGATGACTGCTTAGAACGGGAGCTGTAGGAGAATACAAGACAGAAGAGGTAGGTGTGGAGGGGGTAGGAAGGCTGGCCACGCAGTCAGTCCCACTGTGGAGGCCTGGAAAGCCTCGGGAAGAAGAAACTCTGGGTTCCTGGGCATGACCTTGGCTTCCACTCTGGCCAGGCTTCCCACCGACCAGCCTGAGCCCTGAAAGTCTTCACTTTCCCCCTGCCCCCTCCATGCTTTTATACGCATTGTTCTTCCCCTGCAGTCCCTTCGTTTCTTTTGAATTTCTTTCATCTTTCAAGGGCTTGTTGTCCAAAGGGACCTCTATTCTCTGAGTGACCACATAGCAGTTCATACAGGGAACATACACTGCTTTGAATTGTTCCACTGCTGCTTCCTGTTTATAAATCTCGTCTGCCACCCTGTCCCTCCCCGTGACTGACGCACACACCAGACGAGGCTGTAAGCTCTTGTGGGGACCAGAGCCTGTGGTCTCATGCTATTTCACACACTGCGTGCCTGGCCCTCCACGTGAACTCCCGCGAGAGGACAAGTCTACACCCAAACATCCAGGCTGCAGAGGCCTCTTCAAGGAGGAACATTAGGCAGGTATGACACCCTCTTCCTAGTGCTAGACAGGGTGGAGTGGAAGGCTATCGCTATCTAAAGTAGAAATACAGAAAGAGTGAATCCAGGCTCCCAGGCCCTTGTGTTCAAGCCACTGAGCTAAAATGGAATCATCTGATGCAGATGAAAAAGCAATTAATTAGCTAACCGAAAGCTGTTTCCTCTCTGACTAGGTTGGGCAGATGTTCTTTCTGGATTCAGCTTTTCCGAGACAATCACAAAGAGTGCCAAGACCCCGAGCAGAGCTGGCAGCTGCCTGTGCCTCTAATTCTTACCATACCCCCCGCCCCACTGTGGGGAAAGACTGAATGCCAGTAACGAGAATTTGCCTTCCGCCTCTCCTCACACGGTCACACTGGCTCGGGGCTGGAAGCTTGAAAAGTGTTATTTCATCCAACACTAGGCTATGGAAGGACATCAGCTGATGAAAGACATGGTCGAGAAAAATCCCTCCAAACAGATTCTGTCAGGCCAGAGGACTCACAAGACCACCGTGAGCACCACTGAGTTCATTACAGTTACACGGAACAAATATGAATCGAGCATCTACTGTATTTCTAGGCCAAGTCTGTGGGACACTTGTGGCAATTGTGAGCAAGGAAAACTCTATGGTGAGAATAGAAGAGTATAAACATGGGTGTGGCCTTGTCTGAAAAGTGGCCGGCTCAGGATTTGATTGCTGGTTCTAATCCCAGACACTTAGCCATGGGCAAACTAAATCTCAAGCAAAGGTGCTTTATTCGTAGTATTTAGAAAAAGATAATACAGTGTATTATCCACAAAGGTGTTGGCCTAGTTGAGTACAAGTGTTCAGTTTCTAGATGCTTCTGGTGATGAAAGAAAAAGGTGGTTGGTTTCTTTGTGGGGTAAAAGAGAAGTATGTTTGCAAATGCAACTTTTTAAAAAACCTTCGGTCTTTCCTCTTCTATCTGAGGGTGATTTTTTGAACTGATAATTCTGGATAGGATGCCAGGGTTGGCCAGGAGTAAAATCTGAAAGGCTGGTTAGCTGTCTGGCTTGGGGTCTCCTGGGAAAACCATGGTTTGGGACCAGCCAGAGCTCTGGGGAAGACCTAGATCGAAAGGAGCTGAGCGTCCACATTGGGAAAGTCAAATGTGTACAGACTTCAAGTCTGTGTAAAATCTCATGTTCGATTTCCAGGGAGGAAAAAGCTCAGCCCCAAATCATCAAGCAATTCCTACATCTCCTTATATGAAAAACGTGAAGCTCGTGGGGATTCAAAAGCTGAAGATCATAGTAGCATTTGGCAGGACTCTTGTTGGATTTCCTGGGGTTACCCTGGCTCTCAAGACCACCCCCCACATGTGCTTAGGGACGCAGTGATAAAGAACAACAGGATTCTTTTCTGGAAAAGGATCAAGACCCCTGAATGCTTTCAATTTCATTTGCTCAACTTCACAGTGTTTCTTGCCTCCATTGCCCATAGTAATTCCCCCATTCTCCTGCGTTTTCCTTTGGTTCCCATACTTTCTCTTCTCTGGTCACATTGGTCTCTACTGTTTGTTTGCATTTCACTACATCTGCCTTTGACAACCCTAGTAACTAAATAAGAGATCCTTTTTATTTGATTGCTTTGTCCTATACTATTGCTTTGCCTTATTATCACTGCGCCACCAGGAAATCTGGATAAAATACACTGGCCATCAGCATCCAAAGGTAACAAAAGATTGCTCTCCCAAGTCTGTTTCTGGCAGTTCATCACCAGCAACTTCTTTTTACCTTCACTTGCTTGGTTTTATTGCTCCCTCGTTTCCTGCCCTTTGGTCACTCCATGGTTTTCGGTGCTAGATTTCCTCCAGCCTCTCAGACCTGACCTTAGAAATCTTTTCCATCTCAGGCTCTGATATGTGACAGTTACAGAGTTATCGTTTCACTGAGTTCCTGTCTGCTCTCTGACAGAGACCCCCAGTGATCTGCAATATTTTGCTCACAATTTCTCAGTGCACCCACCAGCTTTTATCTTGATGGCTGAGCCCAGGCAATAATGCCTCTGCCTCTATCTCTAGATCCAGAGCTGCCTGTTTTATGAAGAAGTCATTCTTGCGTGTGCATCTGAGTCTCCCATCTCTTCATTAGTTGTAGGACTATTTTTGTTTATGTTCGGTGTTCTGTCTCATGTTCAGATTCCCTCTGAGAGGATTTTTGGGTTTTGTTTCTGTCTGATTTAACATCTGGTGATTCAGAAGAGAACTGTTCAAGCTGAAGGCATATCTTGGATCTCAAGAGCTAAGGACCAGGCAGTGTCTACGGAATAATCAGATCATGTCAGAACTCAAAGTTACCGTTCAATCTTCCTATCCCTATGGGAATGTTCTGACACAGACTGGAACTTTCCACTTGTATAAGACAAAACCAAGTAATGGTAAATTTTGACAAGCCCAAAGTACCTCTTCTCCTTCTCCTTCTTCTTCTCCTTCCTGAATCTCTTTGTGCTAGGGAACCATTGCGCTTTCTGTACTCTAAATCCTATGAGGAACAATATATATGCTCGGTATTTGCATTTAAGCCTATCCCATTCCCAATTCATTCTCATGAAAACTTTGTTTCCAGGATTCTCTAGAGGTCATCTTACTCCATGGCCATACTTTGGAGATGATGCCCACAAGAGATAATAAAAACACGAAGCAGAAACTAATGAATGACTCTGGTTAAAGCTGGAGAGAGTAATTAAACTAACCTAAGGGGGAGACAGAAGGATGTCACATATCTTAGTTTTGGGAAATGAGTTGGAATTTTTAAAGTGAAGGCTACAGAAGAAGGCATTCCAGAAGTAAATGCTTGATAAATCACTGCCATGTGGAGAAAAATTACAGGTTTGACTAGAGCAAAAAACATGACTCAGAATATTGGAAAATGATATACCTGCCACTAGCCAGATATCTTCTCTGTGGGTCACAAGTTCAGGGAACCCTTCAGACACGCAAAGATTCCCAGAGACCACTACACATTCATAATTAGGATTCCACTGCACCAGGGAAATGGCAAGTTCCTCAATGAAAGGCAATTCCTCCATTTTTCAAAACTATTATCCCTGAGACTTCCAAAAGGTTTGCACTGCCCCACGCTTACATATATATATGGATAACCAAGAATCATCTGACATTTAAGGAAAGCCACAGCATAGAAGAGACCAACCCAATAAACAAGAATTTAAAAAGGGTCTGCAAATTAAAACACTGAGATTTCATCTCACTCCACAAAGAATGGCTGCTATTGTGAAATCAACCAACAATAAATGCTGTGGGGAGAAAGGAACCCTTCTCCACTGTTGGTGGGATTGTAGACTTATGCAACCATTGTGGAGATCTGTGTGGAGATTCCTCAGAAAACTAGGAGTAGAGGTCCCATTCGACCCTGCTATCCCCCTGTTAGGAATATATGCAAAGGAATTTTAAAAATCACATTGGAAAGACAGATGCACATCCTTGTTTATAGCAGCTCAGTTTGTGACAGCCCAGTCTTGGAACCAACCTAAATGCCCATCAACTGGAGACTGGATAAAGAAGATGTTTTTTATTTTAAATGGAGTATTACTCTGCCAGAAAGAACCACAAGATTCATTCAAATGGGTACACCTGGAGGACACACTAATAAGTGAAATAGATCACAGATATGCAAATACTGGATCTTTTCTTTGATATGAGTACTGTAAATGTAAATGAGTTCTAGAGTGTATAATAGTTTATGTAAAATAGGCAATTTCTAAAGGGAATTTGGTGTAGGAACTTAATGAGGAGAAGGAATAAATATGATTCCAAAAGAAAATAAAAGAGCATGTATATAGGGGGTGGGGAGTGTGGGTGGGTAGGGCTGTGGGTAAAAATGA
The DNA here is from genome assembly GCA_004025085.1 of Thryonomys swinderianus. Classification (NCBI taxonomy): domain Eukaryota; kingdom Metazoa; phylum Chordata; class Mammalia; order Rodentia; family Thryonomyidae; genus Thryonomys; species Thryonomys swinderianus. Next base: position 5,860 of record PVIC010023522.1, on the reverse strand, counting down.
GAATTAACTTGTGTCATATACTGGTACAAATTCCCCAATGTTGTGTGTGATTGTGAGCTGTATATAAAATGTACCAATAAAGAATTCAATTTTTTTAAAAAGGGTCTTGGATGAATAATAGCTAGTTCAAAGACCAGAGGGAGAAAACTTGGAAGGGAGAAAAGGAGGAATAGTATTGGTTAAAAGAAAGGAATAGGATATAATTTAATGAAAGCACAAGAAATGCCTCTAAAAAAATCTAAAAATAACTGTTAAAAGTTGGGAAATAAAGTTAATACAATCTCCCAGAAATTGAAAAAAAAAAGTATTAAATGTGAGAAAAAATTAGAGATTCAATCACACAATTCTAGCATATAATAACTTCAGTAATTAGATTGGCCGGATATGACAAATAAAATTGCAGGATACCCAGTACAATTTGAATTTCAGAACAACAATGGTTAACTATATAGCATTAGTTTACCCCCAAGTATTGTACAGAACATACTTACACTAAAAATATTGCAAAGATCGTATCTATACTAGAAATTACTTGTTGATTATTTGAAATTCAAATGCAACAATATATCCTATATTTTATCCAACAACTCTCCCAATCAGGAGAGAGTGAAGGAAATTATTAACCAAATAGTTTAACAAGATTTCCCATAAATGCAGAACATAAACGCCCAGATTTAAAAGGTTCCATCAATTATGGTGAGATTATATATATATATATATATATATATATATATATATATATATATATATATATATATGGGATTGAACTCAGGACCTTGTACTGGCTAGGCAGGCAGTGGTGCCACTGAGTTACATCCCTGGACCAGATAAGTGAATTTTAAAGGACCCACAAAATAGCATTCTACTTCTGCACAAATAGAAAAAGTAAATTATAAGTGACACCTTGTATAAAATACGATGAGAAAAGGGCCTACTTAGAAATTCAAAGATTCCAAAAACTCACTTCTCACATATCATTTGTAGCAAATTGCTAGAAATGTGCTCCACTGATTTCAGAAGTAAACCAAGTAGAAGTAAGAGATAGCATTCAAGAGACAGCAGGTCCTGTTCAGGAGGGTAGCTAAGAAGACACAGGACGGGGACTGTGCAGTAGGTCTATTCTGCTGCCGAGGAAACAGATTTTGCAAGGGAGATCATTGAAATAAAAATTGATATGAGAATAGCTGTAAGTTAGATAGATAATCTTACAGTCTCAAAAGAAAAGGAGACCCTTGTCTAAGGAAAATTACCTAACTATAAAATGAGGGAATTATAAGTTCAAGGAAAATCATAGAGCTATTCAAAATCAGAAATGTTATTTTAGTGTATACTTAGTTCTGTATTAATTATGTAAACTGAAAATTAATATTACTAAAATAGAGATAGTGGATGTGAAAGGAAGGAGATTAAAGAGTAAATTTTCTAGGTGAAAAGGATAAATATTTTTTGAAGTGTTAGTTCTTCCCCAAATGACATATAGATTTAATATAATCTAAATCAAATTTACAACAGGACTTTTTGTAGAAATTGACAAATTTGCTTATCTGTTGATTGATTGATTGATACTGGGAATCAAACCCAAGGCTGGATTATACATATTAAGCATGCACTCTACAACTGAGCCCTGACAAGTGGATCTAGATTTCTGAGCCAAAACAGTTTTGGGGCGAGGGGCTAGAAGACTAGTATACCTGATTTTTGGTAAATTGATAAGCAAATTATTAATCAAATAAGTTTGGTGTTGGTGTAAAAATAGATGAACTGGCTAACGAAACAGCATATAGCATCTAGAGACTCACCTACACCTACATAGATTACCAAGAAAGGCATGACGACAATTCAGTGTAGTTAGGATAACCTTTTTAGCAAACAGTAAGGAAAAAATGAATTTGACCCAACATCACATATAAAAATTAATTCATAATAAGCTACAGACCTAAATGTGAAAGCTAAAATGATAAAACTTTTAGAAGAAAAATTTTGTAAATCTGGGTTAAATGAACAGTTTTTATATATAACGCAAAAACCAAGTTGACAAATCGAAATTCACCAAATTTTAAAATTTTTTGCTTTTCTACATTGTTCAGAAGTGAAAAGACAAGCCACAGAGAAAATCTTTGCAAATTATATATCTGATAAATAGCTTGTACCAAGAGTATATGACAGACTATCAATTGTAATGGGAGGAAATTATTTTTGAAGTAAGTACAATCTTTACCTACACATTGCACAAAAGAATGTGTGTATGTGTGTATCAAATAAGTACGTGAAAAGACAGGCAATATCATCAGGCAGTAGAGAAATGCAAAGTAAAACCACTACATTAATTCTGACAAAATATAATGGAGCATATCAAATATTGGTAGAGATGTGGAAAAACTGGAACACTCACATTGCTAATGAGACTATAAACGAACCACTTTGAAAAACAGCTCAATGATTTCTTAAAAAACTAAACGTGTACCCACCACATAATTCAGCTTCTACATTAGTAAATATTTACTCACTAGAAAGGAAAGCAGAAATCTGTGAAAGCTTATATAAGAATGTTTATAGCCACTTTATTTTATTTTCCAAAATTGGAAAGACCCAAACTGTCTAGCAGCAAGGGAATGGATAACCAGACAGTAGTATATCCATACAGTGGGCTGCTACTCAACAATTTAGAGGAATGAAATGTTACTTACACACAGATGAATCTCAAAGTCATTATGTCAAATAGAATACACCAGAAAAAAATACCACTCACTATGTGTAACTTTACTGTAGAAAAGTCTAGAGGATGAGAACTTCAACAGTGGCAGAAAGCAGAGCTGTGGCTCCCTGGGGATGACAGCAGGGAAAGAGCAGGACGAGGGGAATGACAAAAGGATGTGAGAAACTTTTCAAGATGCTGATGATACTCATGACTGTGTAGGGATAGCTTCCTGGGTGGATCTTCGGTGGAATTTAGAATCTTAACGTTAATCATATGCAGATTATTATACTTGTATTATATACTACAATCAATCTGTTAATGATCTTTTAAAATCCTCATTTACATAAAAAGAGACTATTATAAAGTTTAAAACTGAAAGGCTGGAAAACAACAGTACAAAGTTACTATTGAAAAATATTAAGTCAAAGCCCAAAAGAATTGCCAAAAAGTAAAGGAAAAAGACCAGCTTCGGAGACGTTGCCTTTAATGGCTAGAACTGGGGCGCTCCGGCCATTGCCTTCGGTGAGGAAACACGAGTGACTAATGCTTTTTCATTACAGATATTTTGTTTCCTTTTATTTTTAAGAAATGTGCAGGTGTTGGTTTAAATAAATAATGGAAGAGTATGCACACGCACACACAGAGTCCGGAAATGACAGTACAGGCATTCGTGGCTGAGACAGTAGCATCCACCTTCAGATCCATAGCAGGATCTGTTTCCAGATCAGTGCCAGGGATCAAATTTACAAACTATACAATTAGATAAATAATTGAAAATTACCCTGGATGGCATTTCGGTGCCTGGACTGTGAAGCTATGTAAAGGAAACAGGGATGCCCAGCTCAGAGGCTTATGCAAACATCACCAGGAGGTGGATGAACTGAGATGTCTGAGCTCAGTCTCCTTGAGTGATGGATGGTCCTCACCCTCCCCGCAAATCAGGAGCACCACAATCTGTCCTTCCGAGGCTTTGCATCTTCAGGAATGACCAGCTAGCCAAGGAGCATTACAGGACCGGGGCATGACTCGAGACAGAGCTGGGGGCTTCCAGGATGCTGTCTGCTGCATGCACTGCTGCCAGAACTTAAAACCCTGCCCAGCTTCCTTCTTGACGCAAGCCTGGATGGCATGCCCCCTACCTGAGCCACTTCTTGGTGGGAAAATACCTGTATGCTCATTTCCAAATCTCAATACTAGAATCCAGTGTCTTCTGGTCATATTCATAGAGGGTTTTTCTTTCTTTCTTTCTTTTTCTTTTTTGCCAGTCACACATAGTCTATGTTAATCAAATTCCTTTGAATTTCTACATTCTTTTCTTGCCTGTGGTGTTGACATTGGCCGTGGCAGTGGAATTTTCCAGTTTCATAGAAACTGTCGCAGTGTTCAGGGTATGGTTGCTCCATAAACTCTTTGTTTCTATTATAGCCTGAGCCCTGGAGCTCTTGATGAAACAAACACATTATGTCGGTTTTGTCTCCAAGCAGACACCACTGGTCCAAGCACAGATAACGCTGCACCAGTTAGCTCTCCACATTGCTAATTGATTTAGCTTGCTGTAATTTATGTTTGTAAATAACTGTACGGAATTAATAGCAGCAGAAGTGGACACATGGGAATGGGAATAAACAGTAGTGCAAATAATTTGCAAGATGACCATATAAGGCAATGAGGCACAGTTAAATGAAAAAACAGGTCACAAATCTCTAAGTACTACATGTCCTTATTTTTCTAAATATGTGTGTTTGTGCATCCATGTGTGCATGTGTGTGTATGTACGAAACTTAGAACATTAAAGAATTATTTTGGGGCCAGAGATTTAGCTCAGTGTCTGGCACCTGCCTCGCAAGTGCAAGGCCCTGAGTTCAATCCCCAGTAACCACGTATAATGCTGGGTGTGGAGACTCACGCCCACCAGCCATCAATACCACATACCACAGTGCTGGGCATGGTGGCTCACGCCTGTCATCCCAGCACTCGGGAGGCAGAGGCAGGAGGATTGCTGAGTTCGAGGCTTGTCTGGGCTACATAGTGAGCTCAGGGCCAGTCTGACCCTGTCTCAAAAATAAAAAAAAGAGGTATTTTATTCCACTGAGGAACTTATGAAAGATTTGTGTTTAATTTTGCTTACCTGCTTTTTTCTACATTTTTTTCAAACAAATGTGCTATTTTATGAAAATAAGACCAGTTATTTCAAAAAGCATAAATTTTAAAAATGGCAAAATTCTGAGCAAACACCGTAGTTTTGTCTAAATTCCACATACCCCTTCAAGAAGAGCCAAGAACTGCCTGGTTAGTGGGGCCTTTGCTCGGGGCAGGCGAGTGGGAGCGTCTCAAAAGGCACAGCAGGGGACATCGAGGCCGAGGAGCCAGTGGCCTTACTCTGCTTGTCAGAAATTACTCCAAAATCACTGGGTAGGTGGCCCAGTGCTGTCAAAACGAGAAAGACAAAGTTGTGCATTAAAGCTGTTCTTGAAACCAGAAATCCAGGGCCACTCACCGGCACCTCAGAGCACTGACTTTGGGCCAGTATTGTGCTGAGGAGCACGAAGATAGGAGCAACCGAAGAGGGGGCCTCGTAGCAATTGCTGACCAAGTCTGTCGGCCTAATGCTTGGGCAGCCTGCCCTAGGATGCTTGTCTCTGATAGCTACTAGGACTGGATACCATAGGCCGGGTGGCTTCCAAAGGACAGGACTCTATGACTCACAGTTCTGGAGGTCAGGAAGCCCGAGATTAAAGTGCGGTTAGGTTTGGTGCCTGGGGAGGGCTTTCTCTCTTCCTGGTTCATAAATGGTGGCTCCTCTGAGACCTCCCAGATTGGAAGGGAAGAGGGGGCTCTCTGGAACTTCTTTTATAAATTTAGTAATCTCACACGTGAAGGCTTTACCCTCATGAATTAATTCCCCAAAGGCTCCATCTTCAAATACATCAGGGATCATATCTGTTTAAGACATAAAGATTCAGGGCACAGCAAACTCCAGGAAAGAAAGTCAGGTCGGGCTGGAGGTAGAACATTCTACCCCTGAGCTACCTCTCTAGACCTTTTAAAAAATTTTTGAGACAAAGTCTCTCTAAGTTGCCCAGGTTGGCTTTGAACTTAGGATGTTCCTGTCTTAATATCCTGTGCTCCATGTTACTTTTAACAATTTCTTACTTTAACATA
>PVIC010023521.1:0-26776 GCA_004025085.1 Thryonomys swinderianus | reverse complement strand
CACACAGACAGCACCACCTGCAGTCTGCTGCACGGGCCGAGTGGGTGTCCCCGCGCCTCCGGCCATCAGGCCTCAGCTGCTCCCCACTCATCCCCACCACCAGCGTGGGGCTGTAGGGACGCCAGCCAGGAAGACTGCACAGGAAGCTGAGGGGCAGCAGGGCACAGAGGCCCCCGGCAGCGGAGGGACTCAGAAACTCTCCCGAAGAGGAGCCTGTGGGCAGTGTGACACAGGGGAGGCCACAGCTGCTGGACACAAAATGTACACGGCACGAAGAAGCCCAGACGTTTCTGCTCCGTCCGACAGCTCATTAACTAACAGAACTCACTGCTCTTCGGATGTGGGGAAGGGTTAGGATGCCACTTAGGGTTTCTGTCCCAACACAAGCACCAACACTATGCTGAGAGGGCGGCAGAGCGAGCTGCGCGTCCAGAGACGGGACGGGATAGGACGCCAGACTTCCAGCAGGGCAGCACAGGGCCACCGCCCAGGCCAGCAGGCCTGGAAGGCTCCAGTGTGGCCGCAGGGACCCAAGGCACCCGGTCTACTCACCCGCCAGCACCGCGGGGGCGCCCAGTGCACAGTGCGGGCCCGGCCTGGAAGAGCCGGCATGGAGCCGCACACTCGCCTGCACTCTGGCCTCCCCACTACTTTCCCGGGGAGCCGCTGCCCCGCTCGGGGGGTCGCTCCAGCAGGCGCAGAGCGTCGAGGCCGGGAAGCAGACCGGCCGGGCACAGAGCAGGGGCCCAGCAGGAAGGTGGAGGGAACAGCACGATGGCCCAGCTGACGCGGACAGACCAGGTTCTAACGGCGGGAGGAAAGGGGCGGGGCCCTGGCAGGCACCACAGACGCCGAGCGCGCTGAAAAGGACTGGAGCAAAACACCAAGGCCACTAGGGTGAAAACCTTGACAGGCAGCTCACACCTGGGAGACGGGAACACAAGAACCCAGATTTCACACTGTGAGGAATGGACTCAAACCAGAAAATGTGCGTAGCATGTTCAAAGCCACAGAGGAGAACTAAGACACCTCGCAGGACTTTTCAGGAGAGAACACAGGAACAGAAGGAGCTGGCCCGGAGGCCGCTTTCAGCGCGCTCGGCATCTGTGGTGCCTGCCAGGGCCCCGCCCCTTTCCTCCCGCCGTTAGAACCTGGTCTGTCCGCGTCAGCTGGGCCATCGTGCTGTTCCCTCCACCTTCCTGCTGGGCCCCTGCTCTGCGCCAGCCGGTCTGCTTCCCGGCCTCGATGCTCTGCGCCTGCTGGAGGGGCCCCTGGAGCGGGCACACTGGTCACCAGGGAGAGGACACACATTGGCGGGTCTAAGATCAGAGGCCCACAGAGGCCCTGTGGGCCGGGTGCTGCTCCCCTGCCAGCACGGCAGCCTCAGGCCTCTCCGCACACAGAGGGCCCCTGCTCAACCGCCTTGCTCAGGAGCAACAAGGATTTCTGTCCCCCGGGTCCCCACCTGTCTGGCGGGAGGAATGTGGGTCCCCAGCCAGGGGACACTCCCCAGCCGACCTCACCAGTGGATTCTCTCTGCAGCAGGACGAGCCCCCACGCTGGTCATCTCAACCCACGCCTCGGCCACCCAGGTTTTCTTCAAAGGCCGGGTGGCACGCGGACAGGAAGCTGGCCTCTTCTCCACCTGGCAACACTACTGTGATGCCACTGTTTTCTCCACACCTGACCCCAGAAGCCTACCTTTGCACACAAAGGTCTTATTATCCACCCCATGCCATCAGGACATCCCAGAAGCGCTGCTGTTTCGCGCATCTGGCTGCAGGGACCTTTTCTGGAATCAAGACTGACACAGGCCAGTCACATCTCTCAGAATCAATCCTCGGTCTTGTCTAGTGCCGTCTACATCCTGCACCCTGTGCGTCACAGCAGTGGCCTTTGTGGCAGGGCCACGCCAGCCCGTGCACCTGACTGCTGCCGCATCTCTGCACAAGTGTCGCCTGTGTCTTCTCTCCAGCTGCCACAGACAGCACAGGGACCCCACCTCCTCTCACCTGGGGACGCCGGGGAGCGTGGCCCCTTCCCCAGGCGACTACGGCACACGAACTCTCTCGCTCCCAGGGAGGTGAGTAACAGAGACAGGCTGCCCCGTTTTGTGAAAAATAAGCAGGAAATATTACAGAGTTACTTAGGAAAGATGCAGCAGCTCACCAAAGACCTGTAGACCAGGCCGGGCACGGGCGCACCTCTGTAATCCCAGCACTCCCAGGTGGCTGAGGCGAGAAGGGTCACTGGGAGTGCGAGCTCAGCTTGGGCTACAGTGAGATCTGGTGTCGCAAAAGAAAAGGCCTGAGACCAGCAGGCAAGTGATGGGTCCCTTTGCGTTCACAGAGACACAGGTCATGGGTAATCTCGCAAGCCAGTCGGGCCCTAATTAACACTTCACTTAATGCACTTCTTAGTCAACAACTCTGAAAGCGTCCCCCATGAGGAACCCAGGGGGTAGGTCCTCATGTATCTCGAAGTGAGGTGTGCACCCCAGGGTCAAAGCCTGCTTCTGGCCCTTTGCTCTCTCCCAGCGCTTTTCCCATCACCCGGACCACACTATCAAAGTCTCCGCTGCAGTTCAGTGACATCAAGTAGGAAAATTCTGTGTGTGTACAATACAGCAGAAGCCCACAATCCACAAGATACACAGAGAATAAGCACTACATACCGGGCACAGTCTGTAACACTGGACAGGTCAGGAGCAAAAGACCAGTGCTTCTGATGCTAATAGGTGATTCTCACACAGAATCCAGAAGATAGCCATCTTCAAAGTGGAGCTATTCCAAGCAAAAAATCAAACAAAGGACAAAGCAGGAAAACAGTGCAGAACAACAGGAACATTTCTGAGTCCAACCACTAGAGGGCAACAGCCATGGGGACCTAAATTTCCTGCAAGGGCAGCTGAGGTTACCTTGATGACTTTGAGCATTTATCTGGAAATAATTTTAAAAAAACAGTAGTCATAGTAGTCACTCTCAATTTTTGTTTGCATAGTAAGAGTACTTATAAATTAAACCAAAATTTAGACCAGAAGAAAAAGAAGCCCTCAACTGAAGGAAAGAAATGATTCTAACATCACCAGTCAGAGGCTGCCTCAAACATGGGACTATTTTATTTTCAGAAAACTACACACTAATTTTATAATACAAGCTACAATGCCTACAATTAAAAATCTGTTCCGAAATCAGAAAGGCACATAAACACTGAAGAACACGACGCTGATATCTACCGGTGACCCTAGGATTCCACCCTTCACCACCGGCTCTGCACCTCTACGGAGCAGCCGGGCTTGAGCGCAGCTGGTCTGACTCCTGCAGCACATCTGGAAACCGGCTGCCCCCAAATATGCTACACCTCTGGGGCCTAGTCCAACAAAAGCTTTCAGCATTAGCTGTTCCCTAACATGAGCAAGCACACCACCTTGTCTTTTATGTAAAAAATGAAAAAACTTAAGAACAGAAGTTTCCTTAGGCCTCAGTCTTAGGGACGCGAGCACGTTCCTGTTCCTTTCCTGCAGTGTGGAAGATGACATCCAGCACGCACCACCCAGCGAGCCACACTCAGCCCCTGCCACGGGCCTCTGACCGCGCCACAGAGGCCTGCTGGCCAGAGCCACGCTCACAACAGCCACAGGCACCTGCCCTCAGCCCTTCGGCATGCTGCCAGGGCTGCAGCTGCACACCGGGCACACTCCTATGGCCTCTTTGGGGAACAAAAGGATAACGGCAAGGATGCAGACCTTTACTCTAAACCCCTGAAGTCACTGCAAAAGGTCTCTGACAGCCTCAGGCTTCTGCTGTTTGGATAATCCACAGGGAAAAGCACCTGAACAGAAAACTGTGTTCCTCCTAGTGGGATTCAAAATGAGGTCCCAGGTTAAATCAAGAGCCCAAAGAAGAACTGAGAGGCGCCAGGCAGCCTCCTCCACCACCCCGCAGCCCTGGCCCAAACCCTGCAGCTGGACACAGGGTCACTCACAGGCTGAACATGGGGCTTTCATGTGTTTGCTCCCTAAAAGTCTCGTGGTACTCGTCTTCTGAGGTGACAGTGAGGCCTGAGGTCATAGATTAATTAAAAAACAACACTGCCGGGCATGGTGGCTCATGCTCGGGAGGCAGAGGCAGGAGGACTGCTGAGTTCGAGGCTTGCCTGGGCCACATAGTGAGCTCAGGGCCAACCTGAACTAAAAAAGCGAGACCCTGCCCCCCAAAAAAAACACTAACTTCATATAATAATTAGAACATATTAAGAAGCTAACAAAAAAGCTACGTTGATTCCATGATAAAAATGAAAAGTAGTACTTTTTTATATTATCAATAACCACGAAGATATAACGATGAAATACCACCCCATACCCACAGCCCCACTTTTGATACCAAAGTCTTAAGTCACTTCCTCCTCGCTGGGAAACAATACCCAACACCCACAACTCGAAGGAGAGCAAGTCTACGCTGGCTCTCATTCCCAGTCCACAGCTGGCCAGCAGCAAGGCTGCAAGTCAGCGCAGAAGGCTGATGGAAGGAAACTCTCACATCGCAACGCCCACGAGGCAGAGAAGGGCAGAGCCGGGAGGAGACGGCCCTTCCGCACCACATGCTCAGCGACCACCTCCTCCCAGCAGACCTGCCTCCTCACAGCAAGCAGCAGAGCCCCATGATCTGACCACTCCAAACACCAGCAGCACAGCTGCCAATTTTTATTTGAGCCACAGCATTCCACCCTGACCGGACCGCAAAAGACACATGGGCATCTTCTTTTTTTTCTGGCGGTACCGGGGAGTGAACTCACTTGCAAGGTAGGCAGCCCCACCACTGAGATAAACCCCAGCACATGTGCATCTCTTTTTGCAAACTCCATGTAGTCCATTTTAAGAGTCATCAAAGTGTTAATGCTTCCAGAGGTGTTGAGAAGTCCACGCCCCAAGTCTCCAAAGCAACTCTTGGCTATGAGCTGCTGCAAAAAATCAACACACGACTGCACAGGGTAAACAGTCCCATGGCGAAACAGAAGAGGCCCATGGGACCAAAGCGAGGCTAAAACCCAGCAGGGAAAATCAAGAATTCATACAGAGAATAAAGAATTAAATCCTGTAGCTCTGTGTCCAGCACCCGGGAAAGAGAGAAACTCCAAATGGCTTTGGTGGCCCCACCCCTATGGCCCTTCAAGTTGGAACCTTCACGGTGTCTCCCTTGGGGCAGCTCTGCTCACTGCCTGTGACTCCCTCAGACACGTCCCATCCTTGGCACTCCCGCTTCCTGAGGTCTCCGCCACACTTTTGGCTACACGTTCCGTTACAGCACCTGGGCTCCAGGCCTTCTTCTGAAATCTGAGTGGAAGCCTCCATGACCGCACAACTTGGGCATTCTGCATGCCCCTACAACCACCATCACACAGATGATGCCAGGGTCTGCTGTCAGCTCAGGCAGTAGTTGGGCCCCCTTGAATCATGGCTGCAGCGGCCTCCAAGTGTCTCAATAGCTATGAACTAAATCCTGGGGAACCAATTCCCTGTGTAGCCCTTGCAGAGCAAAATGTCCGGGGGCTCTCTTCTCAAGGCAAAGTCATTAACCTTTGAACCTCAGCCTTGGAAAGGGTTTCCAAGATGACTTCACGGCATTGTTCCTACTGTGCTAGAATTACGCTATTGACTTCTTTTTAATCTGTTTATTAACCCTACTCTCCAAAACACTACCTTTGTAGGCCTTTCCTTTCTGGCCAACCTGAACACTTTTCAAATGAGCTTCTTGCTTCTGAATTTTGGTATAAACCTGACTACAAGCTGCTAGAAGTACCCATGCCACAGACCAAATGCTGGTCTGCCTTGAAATTTCTTCCCCAAGATTAATTAGTCCATCACCCTTAATTTCAATCTCTCCTCAGAATATGAGTAAAAACTAGACATGTTATACTGCGGCATACATGCAAGGCCTCCACCCCAACTGCTGGTGGAGTCTTGTACCCAGCTGAAACCACCTAAGTCTGGTCTTTATAGTCTGTATTCCTATCAGCATTTGATCTTCTGAGTTTTGATCAGAATCTTTCTCATCAAGCACGGCTTACAGCATTCCAGGGCTGCTTCTCGGCCTTGCATCTCTAAACCTTTTCCAAAGGCTTCTACGTTACACAGCCACGAGGGTCACAGCAACAACTCTACTTTAGGTACCAAAGTCTGTATTAGTTAGAATTCATCAGAGTAACACAATCAATATAACATATACAACTAATTATACACAGACTTATTCTGTAGATTACAGGGTCCATAGGGGAGGAGTCATAAGACCTGTCCTTGGAATCTCAGGCAGCAAATTCCAAACTAGCCATCTGTATTCTGGAGAGCTGGAGAATCCAGTACAGTAGGAGGCTGAAGACCTGGAAGCCCACTGCAGTCAGTGATGTATGTTTTGGAAAGCTAATCCGAAGTGGAAGGTCTGTCATCCAGAGACAACAGTGAAGACCACAGCTCTTCCCACAGAAAGGGCGGACTCCCTTCCTCTTTCCCGCTTTATGCCATCCAGGCTAGAAGCCTACCTGGCCGATGCTCCCCATGTGCAGGGTAGTCTTCCTTCCTCAGGGTAGCATGCCAGTCAGCCCTGGTCATGTCCACAACTTACTAACCTGCGCAGCAGTCCTTATTCAAGGCAAGCGGACAGATTACAATTCACAATCACACTCAGAATGGCTACAATAAAGAAAAGCTGAGTTGGTGAAGATGTGGAGAAACTGAAATCTTGCACATTTCTAATGGGACTGTATAACACTACTACCAAATTATGGAAAATGGAATAGGAATTCCTCAAAAATTAAGCATATAGTTACAATCTGATTCAGAAATCTCATTCCTGGTATATGCAGACAAGCCTGACCTTGCTCAAATTCACTGAGGTGCAGGAGCAAGATACACCCAATGGAACTATACTTACAGGATACTATCTCTTCCCAGGCCAACAATGTGAAATACAATATTCTTGTGAGGCCAACTGCCAGCCAGCGTATCTGCGGTGAGCAGGTTTAAACAGGCTGGGCTATGCTATGATGGTCAGCAGCTCAGGGGCTACTGAATTCATTTTGAACTTACAGTGAGTGTGTACAGGCATCGCCCCACCATGAGCCTAGGAGAGTCTGCCCTGAACACATGTGAAAGCAGCAGCTGGAGGCAGCCGGGGAGTCCAGGGAGGGAGCAAGCACAGCACACGCACAATGAGAGTATCACTGAGCCCGGCACAGAAGGACACCCAAACACACACTCAGGATGGACCCTGAGCACATCACGCTCCGTGAAATTCAGCCGTCAAAAAGACAAGAAAGGTAGGTTTCCCTTGCACAGGCTACCCAGAACGGTGCATTCACAGTTAGGGAGAAGAGCAGCAGCCTCAGGCCTGGGGAGGGAAGGGAGGGATGTGCCTCCTGGCCTGGAGCTCCAGCCAAAGACGGGAGAGCTCCGGAGGCGCTGGTGCCGATGACAACCCAGCACTGCGAGTGTGGAGTGCTCCTAGTGCTAAAGAACCTATGCTTTAAAATGTGTAAGATGGTGAGGTGTACATTATAAATGTTTCATTATGATTACAAAGAGAACAGGTATGTACTGTTCCCAAAACCCAACACCACAGAACACAACTCATAACTGCTGGTTGCCATGGTAAAAGACTTACCTCTGGAGACCATGACACAGAACATATTTTTGTATCAAAATTATGACAGTCATATCTATAAACCTGTTGTTTTCAATGCCCTAAAAAATAAAAAACCACCAGCATCCATGGAGCGCCCACTCTGCAGGCACTTAGGTAGACTTGGCTCACATCGACGACAGAGCCCAAGATCCCTGGGCAAGACTCTAGCCACTCTGTCTATGGCTGTCTCTGAAATAACCATGCCTTACCTGGTGGACTCAGGAAGATCTGTCCACACTGCTTCTCAGAGGCAGGAGCAATGCTTAAAGCTCTGCTTACTCCACTCCCTACTCACCCACAGTCCTTGTTTCTGAAATCTCACCCAGCTTCCTTTGCATCTCACAAAAGCACCAGCACAGTGCTTTTACACTGTAAAAGCAAGATACACACACCCCCAACACAGGAAACCTGTGACAGGCCCCTCCAAGTCAAGAACTCACAATGGCACTCTCGATACCTAGATGTCTTCTGAAAGCATCCCCCTGGTGTGCCCTGCTGACCCCAGGCTGCAGAACAGCCAAGCAAACCTCCTGTCAAGGCCAGAGATGGCACTGTGCCCTGTGAAAAACAGGGTCAGACACGCAAGTCACCAGCTTTACAGAACTTCCACAGCCACAGCTAGAGGACAGAGGCCAAACCACAGCCTCAGAGAGAACGTCCCAGTCATGACGTAAGATCCATACTACACTGCCTGAAAACAAGGTGGAGACCATGACAGTACACACAACAGTACCAGCACACTGGCTCGACTGCTGGTCGTGAACAGGCAATAAGCCGAAGTCAGTCACAGCAATGGAAGGAAACTGGTGCATTTAAGTATGACTGCTGGTACCAAAACATGGCAGAACTTACCCACCTGCACATGACTGGCAGAAGTACCTGCATTAATGAAATTTAAATACAGCCTACATAGACAATTCTGACATCGGCCCTGAGAAGGATAAAATATATCCTAATATGCAAGTGCAACAGTTAAAGCGAAGGTGAGGGCTAGAGATTTAGCTCAGTGGTTCCATTGTCTGCCCCACAAGTGCAAAGTCCCAAATTCGATCCCCAGTACTATATACCACAGTGCCGGGCGTGGTGACTCACGCCTGTCATCTCAGCACTCGGGAAGCAGAGGCAGGAGGATCGCTGAGTTCAAGGCTTGCCTGGGCTACACAATGAGCTCAGGGCCAGCCTCAATTACAAAGCAAGACCTTGTCTCATAAAAAAAAAAAAAAAAAAAGCACTGGGCGTGGTGGCTCATGCCTGTAATCCCAGCACTTGGGAGGCAGAGACAGGAGGATTGCTTAGTTCCAGGCTTGCCTGGGCTACAGAGTGAGCTGAGGGCCAGCCTGAACTACAAAGTGAGACTCTGTCTCAAAAAAAAAAAAAAGAGTGAAGGCGAAGTATGGGCAGTGTGTACCTGAGTTCCCAGCACCCAGGAGGTTGGCACAGGACACACTTGAGAGCAAGGGTTTAAGAGTTCAAGACTAGCCCAGGCAACACAGCAACCCTGCCTCAATTAAAAAGACAAAACAAGCCGGGAATAGTGGCTCACGCCTGTCATCCCAGCACTCAGGAGGCAGAGGCAGGAGGATTGCTGAGTTTGAGGCTTGCCTGGGCTACATAGTGAGCTCAGGGCCAGCCTGAACTACAAAGCAAGACTGTCTCAAAAAAATAAAATTCAAAACAAAACAAGAACAACAAAAAAACTTCACAGGTTTGAGATGTTTCTCTATCTGCAAAATGTCCAGAAGGGGTCTGGGGTGTAGTTCAGTGGCACCATGCTGCCTGGCAAGCACAAGATTCTGAATTCGATTCCCAACCAGAAAAGAAAAATGTCAGGATGGGGCCAGAGATTTAACTCAGTGGTTCCGGCGCCTGCCTAGCAAGTGTAAAGGTCACTGGTCCAACAACATACAACAATACCGGGGTGGTGACTCATATGCCCACCAGCAACCAGTACCACATGACACAGTGCTGGGCACGGTGGTTCATCCCTGCTATCCCAGAACTCAAGAGGCAGAGTTCCAGGCTTGCCTGGGCCACATAGTGAGCTCAGGGACAGCGTGAACTACAAAGCCCTCTCTCACAAAAAGAAAAAAAAGAAAAATGTCAGGATGGAGCGCAAAGTGTGTAAGAGTGGAGCCCAAAACAGGGAAGGGTAAACACCAGCCCATGCACCCCGTCCCTCCTCCCCAGAACAGGAGCAGCAGGCAGGGCCCACGCCCAGGCCCGGCCACTCACCACTTGGCTTGATCTCTCGCACGTAGTTGCTGGGGAACCAGCCGGTCCTGCCGTTGTGGGTGCCCTCCCACCAGCCGCCTTCCTCCACGCGCGTGACATGGATGACGTCGCCCTTCGAGAAGGACAGCTCATCTTCGTTGGTCTGCTGGAAGCTAAACTTCGCTCTTACTACCAGCTGATTGTTGCTATTATCCGTCATGTCCTAAAAAGGGGCGGGGGAGTTAATCAGCTTAGTCCACTTCAATGGAAAGCATCGGCTCCCAGGCCGTCGCGTGGCAGTGCCACAGCCCGTGGGAAGGCGCAGAACGGCTCAGGTCGGGTCGCTCCCCCTCCTGTCTGTCCCCGGATGCCCACCCCACTGGGAGGCCTGCAGGAGCCACACACCTGCTCACATACACTCAGACGGATCCCAGCGCACAGCCCCCTACACACAAGACACGGCCATCATGTGCAACCCCGTGCTACTTAGCACCATGACCCAGGTCACACTGCTGCCTGACTGCACCATCATTTAACTGGCCCCACGTAAGTGGATACTCAGGTCATTTCTAGCATTTTTCTATAAACAGTCCTTTTCTCATCTTGAAAAACAAAGCTCCATTAGAAATGCGTGCACACCTATCTTAAACACAAGTAGAAATATCCCTAGAGTTTAGGTCTGGTCAGAGGACATGAACAACACATCTCAGATTTTAACATCTACTTCTGAACTAACCTCCAAAAAATCAACAAATTCACATTGAGAAGATGCTCACCATCAGCAGACCTGTTTTTGCTGACCCTGGGTGTGGCCACACATCACTGCCACGATGATGGAAGACCCGTCATTCCCATGCCGGCTGCACGGTTCTCAGGGACTACACACTTCGTTCAAAGCAGGGCAAGCCTGCAGGCCACTCAGTCTCTTCCAACCCAACCCAGCTGCCTCGGTGAGGCCGCCGAGGTCACCGCCAGAGTGGGAAGGGGCAGCCATGCCAGGCTGACGTGCAGGCCAGCTCCCCAGCGGGGCCCACCCACCATGGCAGTGAGGGCATCCGTCCCACCCAGCCCCAGCGCTCTGGCCCACCAGTGAAGTCTCAAAGAAGGCAGGAGTCCCGCCCGCCGCCTCCGCCGGACAGCAGCAATGCCGCCCGACCCACTTCCTCCCACAGGAGCGGCCCCACCTCATCCCACTGTCCAGCTGGCCTGGAAGCCAGGCTGCAGGAGGCGCAGGGCTCTGGCCAGAGGACACAGCCCCCGCGACACTGTTTCAGGGTCAGGGACACAGGGAAACACTTCCGTGAGCAGGACAGTCACAGCGGAAGCCGCAAGGGAGTTCCAACAACAAAGCGATTCGACGCCAACACAGAAGGAGGCTGATGCCGGGGTCACCAGGACAAAGGGTATAAGGAGCCAGCAATCTTCAGAAAGCTAGGACAAAGCCCTTGAAGCAGACAAAAAGAGAAGCAGCAAACCTTGGCAGGACAAAACAGTGGCTCTTATGCTTGTCTTGAACTTACTATGTATCCCAGGCTGGGCCAAGCTCGCTGCCATCCTCCTGCGTCAGCCTCCGGGTGCTGGGATTACAGGTGTATGCCACCACGCCTGGCCAACTTTCGCAGTTCTCTTTTGCAAAGCCAGTAGAGGAGGATCACTATGTAACAAGCAGTCCAACGTGGATCTTCAAAAGCTAGAGCTTTTTTCCTCTAGAGCTCAGAGACTTCTCCAGGCCCTCCCCTGCTAAGCACAGAACCCGTACTTCCTCTGGTCCTCGGTGCAGCTCAGTGGAAGAAGGAGGCTTCGCCATGCAGGACTCAGTTCCTTCTCACAGGACACGGCTGCCAGCAGTGTGGCCCTGCACTCTCAGTGCTTCCCCTGCCCTCTCTTCCTTCTGTGGAAGACCCTTGTCCGAATCCTTCCACTATCTCCTCAGAGCTCACTTGAATAAATCCCATTACTATTTTACTGAAACACAAGGCCTCCTTGGATTCAGTCAGGAACAAGCAACCAAACCTGACGTGTAACTTCAGCGGCTGGTAACAGCTGCAAATCTGAGCCAACCTGGTCTGCAAGATCAGGGAGTTCAAGGTCAGCCTAGGTTACACACCGAGATCTCCTCAGAAAAGGGGAAGCAAAACACTGGGCTGAGGGTGTGAGAGTGTGTGGATGAGGTCTTGTGTTGCATCTACACCACCGGTGACAAAGGAGAGAACAAAACTGACCAGAACCTGAAAGTTAAGTAGATTAAGGATGAGTTCACTTCAAATTTAAGAAAAAGCACATTTAAGGCCTGGTCATAAATTGACACAGTAATAATCTGCCAACAAAAAACAGCCCAGGACCTAATGGATTCATTGCTGAGTTCTACAACCTTTAGGATGTTCTATCACCAATTCTCAGATCCAACTAAGGAAGAAAACAACAAGCCAATCTCCTTAATGGACACAGATGCAAAGTTCCTTAACAACATTTTACCAAATAGAATATGGTACATTATCAAAAAGACCACATGGGCACAGTGACTTTTACTGCCTGCAAGCAGCTGGCCCACCACCAGACCAGGCCAACCAACCAGGGACCTTCATCTACCCCAGGTGGGTGTGATTAAGCACCATAGAAGCTATGCAGGGACTTCTGCTGCCTGCAATCAGCCAACCCACCACTGGACCCAGGATAGACACCCCTGGAAGCTCCACTCCCCCTGGGTGAGTATGGATAAGCGCAACAGAGGCCATGCAGTGACTTCTTCCACCTGCAAGCGCCCAGCCGGCCACCAGGCCCAGATCAGCTGACCCAGGGACCTCCATCCACCCCAGGTAAGTCTGGGTAAGCACTGCAGAGGCCACCCAGTGACTTCCGCCACCTGCAAGCAGCTTGCCTGCCACTGGATCCAGGCCAGCTGCCCCGTGGTACATCCATGCACCCCAGGCCAATCTAGCCTACCCACCATCGGACTCAGGCCAGAAGCCTCCTGGGAGCTCCATTCCTGTTTGTGTGAGTCTGGGTAAGCGCCACTTAGGTTGTGCAGTGATTTAGTGTTCGCCAGCACAACAGAAATGAGAAAAAATTCAAGAACACAGGCACAAAGATCACCACCACAGGGGAATTCAGGGAAAAGGGAAATGGAGCAAAATGAAGCTCAGTCTCCAGGATTCTCTGAACTGGTAACAAAAGCAGATGTACTAACATGGAAATCAGAACTGATCTCTGAGATGAAAACAGAGATGCTGTCCACAGTGAAGAACTTCATTAAAGAAGAGATCAGGAACATCACAGAAGCTCAGATAACGAAAGCAATGGAACATTATAAAGAGCTTCAAGCAGAGGTCCAGTGATCAAAAATGAGAATGAAAGTTTGCAAAGTAGGATGAATGAAGCTGAAAACTGAATTTCAGACCTAGAAGACAGGCTCACAGCCAAGGAACAGGAAAGGAATAACTTATGGAAAATGGTAAGAGACCATAAGAAATCAATCCAGCAGTGCCTAGATGACTCAAAGAATAAGATAAGGCTGACTGGAGTCAGTGAAGAAGCAGGAGACAGTGCAAAAGACATCAAAAAACCATTTATAGATGTAAGGATAGAAAACTTCACAGAAAAAGGAAAAGAATTGGACATACAGATAAATGAGGCATATAGGACCCCAAAAGGCCATATTAAAAAATCTACACCCAGGCATATAATTAACAATGTTCCAGATATCCAATAAAAGAACAAAATACTGAAAGCAGGTAGGGAAAAGAAAAAAATACATATAAAGGGAAGCCCATCAGGATCACAACTGACTCTTCAATGCAAACGCTCAATTCAAGAAAAGCCTGGAGTGAAGTGTTTCAAACATTGCAGGAAAACAACTTCCAACCTAGATTGATGTATCCTGCAAAACTATCCTTCAAAATTGACAGAGAAATAAGATACTTTCATAACAAAGAACACCTGAAGAACTTCTGAGTTACAAAACCTGCACTCCAAAACATTCTAAAAAATATCTTGGAGAAAATCAATGAAGATCAAAAACTCATGAGACCTAGCAGAGTGAATTTACTGAACAAGACACAAAACTGAGTGGAAAGGGGAAAAGCAAAGAATAATAGAGCCAAGAATAGGAAAACGCCATGACAGGTATAAATCAGGCCGTATCAGTCATAACTATTAATGTTAATGGCCTCAAGGGGCCAATTAAAAGACGCAAACTGGCAGAATAGATTAAGAAACAAGATCGTTCAATATGCTGCATACAAGAAACGCAGCTAATTCAAAAAGAAAGCCACAGACTGAAAGTAAAAGGATGGATTACAATTCTCCACACAACAGGAAACAGCAAAAAAGCAGGTGTGGCTATCTTATTTGCAAACAAAATAGATTTCAAACCAAAACTTGAGACAAAAAGGAACACTACATCTTTATACAGGGAACAGTCCAAGAGAAAGAAATGACATTCATAAATATTTATGCACCAAATTCCAATGCACCCAACTATATAAAACAAATATTAACAGAATACTATAGTAGTAGGAGACTTTAATACCCTGCTGTCACAGCTAGACAGATAAACTAGACAAAAAAATCAATAATGAAATACTTGAACTGAACCAAACCTTTGAACAAATGGACTTAATAGATGCCTACAGAGTATTTCATCTGACAAAACCAGAATACACATTCTTCTCAGCTGCCCATGGGTCATTCTCCAAAACAGACCACATACTAGTTCACAGAACATGTTTAAGTAAGTACAAAAGAACTGAAGTTATCCCCTGTATACTGTCAGACCATAATGCCTTGAAATTGGAGCTGAATAACAAAGGAAATCCCAAGACTTCCACAAACTCGTGGAAATTGAATAATACTCTGCTGACCAACCAATGAGTAACAGAAGAAATAGAACAGTTTTTACAATTAAATAATAATCCCAGTACAACTTATAGGAATTTATGGGATACAATGAAAGCAGTTCTACAAGGGAAATTCACAGCAGTAAATGCCTACACCAGGAAAACAGAGCAAGCTCAAATAAATGACCTAATGCTGAACCTCAAGCTACTAGAAAAAGAGGAGCAAAACAAACCCAAAGCTCATTCTAGGGAGGAAATTATAAGAATCAGGGCAGAAATTAATTCAATGGAGACTAAGAGAACCATACAAAAAAAAAATCAACAAATCCAAGAGTTGGGTCTTTGAAAAGATTAACAAAGTTACAGACCCCTAGCCAACCTTATCAAACAAAGGAAAGAAAAGGCTCAAGTCCATGATATTAGAAACGAAAAAGGGTAAATCATCACTGATCCAATGGAAGTCCAGAGGATAATAAACACATACTTTGAAACTTTGTATTCCGATAAGATGGAAAATGCAGAAGACATGGACAGATTCCTAGACACATATGAACTTCCAAAGCTGAATGAAGAGGCTATAAAAATGTTAAATACCCTGATATCAATTTATGAAATTGAACATGTAATAAAAGAAAAATCTACCAACAAAGAAAAATCCTGGTCCTGATGGCTTTACTGCTGGATTCTACAACTTTCAAAGAAGAGTTAGTACCACTACTTCTCAAACTCTCTAATGAAATTGAAAGGGAAGCAGTACTCCCAAATTCATTCCTTGAAGCAACCATTACCTGGATTCCATAAGGAGAAAAAGACCCAACCCAAAAAGAGAACTACAGGCCAATCTCCCTAATGAACATTGATACAAACATCCTCAACAAGATACTGGCAAAAAGAATACAGAGAACTATCAAGAAGATCATACACCCTGACAAAGTTGGATTCAGCCCAGGATGCAAGGATGGTTCAACATATGTAAATCAATAAACATTATTCACTATATCAACAGACTCAAAGACAAAAACCACACATATGGTCATCTCAATAGATGCAGAGAAAGCATTTGACAAAATCCAATACCCACTCGTGATCAAAACCCTACAGAAACTCAGAATAGATGGACTGTATCTCAACCTAATAAAAGCTGTGTATGAGAAACCAACAGCCAGCATCATCCTAAATGGTCAAAAACTGAAACCTTTCACACTAAGATCAGGAACAAGACAAGGATGTCCACTGTCACCACTCCTGTTCAATACAGTGCTAGAAACATTAGTCAC
This sequence comes from Thryonomys swinderianus, assembly GCA_004025085.1. Lineage (NCBI taxonomy): Eukaryota > Metazoa > Chordata > Mammalia > Rodentia > Thryonomyidae > Thryonomys > Thryonomys swinderianus. The sequence continues at coordinate 10,777 of PVIC010023521.1, read as the reverse complement.
TGCAATTAAATAAAAAAATAAAAGGAATAAAGATAGGAAAAGAAATTAAACTGTCATCATTTGTTGATGACATGATACTCTATCTAGAAGATCCTGAAAACTCTACCAATCAACAGCTAGACTTAATCATCAAATTTAGTAGCATAGCTGGACACAAGGTCAATGCTCAAAAATCAATCCCATTTTGACATACAAATAATAGATCAAAAGAGAAAGAAATTGGGGACTCAGTCCCTTTTACATAGCACCCAGAAAAATGAAATATCTAGGAGTTAATCTAACAAAGAAGGTAAAGGACCTCTACTCTGAAAACTACAACACTCTGAAAAAGGAGATTGAAGAGGATATCAGAAAATGGAAAGACATCCCTTGTTCCTGAATAGGAAGAACCAACATCATCAAAATGGCATTACTCCCACAGCTACTATATATATAGATTCAATGCAATCCTGATTGAAATCCCTACAACATATTTCACAAATCTAGAGAAAAGCATCCAAAAATTCATCTGGAACCACAAGAGACCTAGAACAGCAAAAGCAATTCTAGGAAACAAGGACATTGCAAGGGGTATCACTTTCTACAACTTGAAACTTTACTACAAAGCCACTATGATAAACATGGCTTGGTGCTGCCAAAGAAACAGACCTGAGGATCAGTGGAATAGATTAGAAGATCCAGAAACAATGCCAGATACACCTCATCTTTGACAAAGGAGCCAAACTCCTCAGTGGAGGAAAGACAGCCTCTTTAACAAATGGTGCTGGAAAAACTGGGTTTCAACCTGCCAAAGACTGAAGCTAGAGCCATCTCTTTCACCATGTACTGAACTAAAATCAAAGTGGATGAGAGACCTAAACATTAAAACAGAAACTCTAGGGCCAGAGATTTAGCTCAGTGGTCCCAACGCCTGCCTCACAAGTGCAAGATCCTGAGTTCGATCCCCAGTAACTACATACAATGCTGGGCGTGATGACTCAGGTCCACCAGCCATCAATACCACATACCACAGTGCTGGCCTGGTGGGTCACGCCTGTAATCCCAGCACTCCAGAGGAATAGACAGGAGGACTGCTGAGTTCAAGGCTTGCCTGGTCTACATAGTGAGCTCAGGGCCAGCCTGAACTACAAAGCGAGACCCTATCTCAAAAAAAAAAAAAAAAACTCTAAACCTGCTGCAAAACAGGTTAGGTAAAACACTTGAAGACATTGGCTTAGGGAAAGTTTTTATGAACAAAACCTCTATAGCACAAAAACTACCAGAAGAAATCAACAAACGGATCTCCTTTTATTAAAAAGCTTCTGCACAGCAAAAGAAACCACCAGCAGAGCAAAATGGCAACCAACAATATGAGAAAAAATCTTTACCAGTAATTCCTCAGACAAAGGGCTACTATCTAGAATATATAAAGAGCTTAAAAAAACAGTCCCCCCTGCCAGGCGTGGTGACTCACGCCTGTAATCCCAGCACTCAGGAGGCAGAGACAGGAGTATTGCTGAGTTCGATGCTTGCCTGGGCTACATAGTGAGCTCAGGGCCAGCCTGAACTATAAAGCGAGACCCTGTCTCAAAAAAAAAAAAAAAAAAACAGTCCCCCAAATTTAAACACCCAATTCAAAAATGGGCATCTGAAATGAACAGACACTTTTTAGAGGAAGAAGTAAAAGCAGCTAAGAAGTATATGATGAAATGCTCAATGTCACTGGCCATTCGAGAGATGCAGATGAAAACAACACTGAGATTTCATCTCACTCCACAAAGAATGGCTGCTATCTCGAAATTAGCCAGCAACAAATGCTGGTGAGATTGTAAAAAAGGAACCTTTCTCCACTGTTGGTGGGAATGTATACTAGTCCAACCATTATGGAGATCAGTGTGGAGATTCCTCAAAAAACTAGGATTAAAAGTTCCATTTGACCCTGCTATTTCCCCTGCTGGGGATATACACAAAAGAATTATAAGGTTCCTATCACAACGACATATGTGCACCCATGTTTAAGGTAGCTCAGTTTGTGATAGCTAAATCTTGGAAACAACCCAAATGCCCATCAACTCTAGACTGGATAAAGAAGATGTGGTTTTTTCTAAAATGGAGTGTTACTCTGCCATAAAGAATGATGAAATTGAATCATTTATATTCAAATGGGCATACCTTCAGGACATACTCATAAATGAAATAAACAGGTCACAGATGTGTAAATATTGTATATTTTCTCTGGTATGAGAAACTGAAGTTATAAGTGTGTTCTGGAATGCATGACTGACATTGTGAAATAGTAAATACTCAAAGGGAAATGGAGTTTAGGGGTAAATAATGAAGAAAGAAAAAATTGATGGTAAAAAAAGGAAACTGCTTGTGTATATAGGGGCAGGGGGGAGATGGGTAGGGAAAGGGCAAAAATGAGAATTAAGTAAGTTGTTTCATATACGGGTACAAATTCTCAATGTAGAGTGTAATGGTGATGTGTATATACGATGTACTGATAAAAAAAAAGACCATACAGGATGATCAAGTAGCTTTCATCCCAGAAATACAAAGTTGGTTCAACATATGTAGGTCAACAAATATAACACAGAAACAGAAGCAAGGTCAAATACCACATGATCATACCAATAGATGCAGAAAAGGCTTTTGACAAAATTCAATGTCCCTTTTAATGTTAAAAATGCCAAAGAAAACAGGTATAGAAGGACCTTACCTGAACATGACAAAAGCTACATGAGAAAACCAATAGCCAGCATCATACAAATGGGGAAAAAGTAAACATATTCCCTCTAAAAGGAACAAGACAAGGATGTCCACTATTATGGGTAGTTAAACTAGAAATTAATTTACAGGCCAGGCATGGTGGCTCAGGCATGTAATCCCAGCACTCAGGAGGCAGAGGCAGGAGGATTGCTGTGAATCTGAGGCTACCCTGGGCTACATAGCGAATTCAGGGCCAGTCTGAACCAGAAAGTAAAAACCTGTCTCAAAAACAAAGCCAAACAGAAATTAATGTAAAGTAAGACAGGGACTGGGTTCTCAAAGAAATCAGCAAAAACGTAAAGACATCAGAATTGCGGTGGAGGCACAAGTGAAGACAGCAAGGCCTCAAGATAAAGGCGCAACGGCCAGGCCTGCAAGCCCCTCAGCAACAAGCAGCAACCTGCGCTGACACTGAAACCAGCACTGCCGGGCCAGGAAATCCAGACAGGCGTCAGCCCCCGGGCGGGTGACCAGAGCATGCAGGCCCGCCCCTTCCCACAATGGCTTTGTTCTTTCCATGTCCCGCCTCCCTACTGGTGGCAGCTACACGTATAATCCCGCAGGTTGATTATAGTTTGACCTATGTTAAATCTGCATTGTGACTTTGCTGTATAAATTACTCCTGACCACTGGCCTTGGGGCAACCCACTTTTGAGACCCCTCCTGTCTCTCAGGAAGTATTTCTCAATAAATCCTTCCTACTCTTTAAAAAAATCTGGAACTTAGAAAATACTTAAACTGAACAGAGTAAAACTCTGAGCAGAGCAGGCCTGGTGGGAGCAGGGCTCTCTCCTGGCATCAGAGCTGGGGCAGTGGAGAGGTGCTGACAATGCCCAGACTCAGCAGAAACACACACTAAGGACTCTGGAGCCTGAATGAGCCCAGGAGGATAATTATACACATTTAGCCAGGTTGCATCCTAGCCAACAGACTTCCAAAGGCAATGAAAATTCAACATCATGATAAAGAAAAACATCTGTGGACACACAGGGGCCTAAAATATTTAACGTACTAGTGAAAAACGTGCTCCTTCACAACAGATGAAACTCTTGAGAACACGGAGAGGGTGGAGAAGCAGCGTCAGCTCTCTGGGCCAGAGGGCATCCCATGGCGGAGGGAGCAGCCCTGTGGGAGCACCGTCCTGAGCCCGCCTGCCCAGGGCACAGGGGCATGGAGAGAAAACCTATGGTGCTTGCGTGTGCAAGGGCAGTCTCTAACCAGGGTCATCTGCAGAAACGATGTGGAAGCTAAAGCAAAAGACAACCATGCACCCCAGAGAACACAGCATCAGGCGGGGAGGAGACCCTGGGCCAGATGGGGCTCCACCAGGAATCCTGGTGGCCCGGTCCTCACCACATCCCAAATGCGGACCTACTGAGGCCAGGCGGGGGCCTGGCGGCCAGAGAGACGGTGCAGGCCATGTTCAGGAGCAGCACCAGGCCAGGCTCCTCTCGACCACAGGCATCCCTGGCCAAACCAAAGATGCCCTTTCATTCAGACACACTCAGCCAAAAGCCTACAGAGCCGAAGGGAGTGGCCAGGAGCAGGCAGGCGTGGAGTGGAGGGTGTGCCCAGCACCAGCACACAGCGTAGGGCCAGGCGGACACAAGGCCAGGCAGGGTGGCAGCCCGCGGCGGCAAGATTCTCCCCAGTACTACCACCGAAGCCTGTTTATCAATAAGCATTACCATGAATTATCAATAGGAATGCAGTGATTGAAACCCTACATTAACAACTCCTTCCGCGTGTGCAGCTGCAGCTGGCGGTTTAGCTCAGACACAGCAGTGCCCTCTAGCCTTCGGCGGTGAGGCAGGAAAGTCACAGCTGCAGCGACGCTCGAGCAGAATCCCACCATCCCTTGCTCCCTCCAGGCTCCTCATGGCATCAAGCTTCCTCTTCCTGAGCCACCGAGCTTTCCACACGTCAGTGGTCACCAGGGTGTGCACCAGGGTGTGCTTCTCCCACGCGTGGAAGAGGCAATTCCAGCCTCAGAAGAAACCACGCGCGGGGAAACCTGTGCAGGGAGACGCCCAGAAGGCCCAAGGGCCAGGCACAGCCGCGAAGGCCAGCTCAGCCAGGAAACAGGAAGCGGCCAGGAGAGGAGCCAGGCCCCTACCGCCAGGACTGCGGGCCAGGCAAGCCCAGGGCAACTTCCGACCTCAGGACTCCTCGTGAAGAGTGGGGAGGGAAGACACCCACCGGGACAGGTGACCATTTAGACCTGTGTGAAATTTCCCGTCCAACAGACCCACGGCGGGTAGCAGTCATTACTGCGAAGGCCACCTTCATTTCCTTAATGCATCTTTTACAACACTGCTCTACAGTGACTGCGGATCGCGTGCCAGGAGTGCGACAGAGAAGACGACCCCCGGGGGGTCCAGGAAGAGCTCTGCTCCAGTCACACGCCAGGCCAGGCGCAGGGTTGAGGACCCAGGAAGGCTCCGCTCACTGTCGCAAGCACTCCCGGCACCACTCTATCTTTTCATTCCTTTTTTCTTTTCGTGATACCGGGGTTTGAAACCAGGGCTCTGTGCTGAGCTGCACCCTCAGCCCCCCCGTTTTTGCATGTGGGACATGGTCTTCCTATATCATCAAGCTGCCCATGCTATGCTCAAATGTGTGATCCTCCTGCCTCAGCCTCCCAGAGCGCCAGGATTGTAAGGATGCACCATGTGCCCAATTCCTTCCTTTTTTCAAGCTCTCCTGAAATCATGGCTTGTGGTCTGCTGGGTCCACCCCGGCACAGTCTGTCACACAACGGGCTGAGGCAGCAGAGACAGGTGAGCCACACCTGTCCAGGAGGTGAAGAGTGAACTCAATGGAGGGCCAGAGCTGCACCTGCCACCTCCACCACGCACTGCCCCCTCGGCAACGTCCACGCGAGCCTGTCCCACTAGTGCACGTGCGTGTGTCGCACATCAACCACTGCAACCCTGCGAGGAACCGAAGATGGCACCTCCTGCTCCATAACCCCATGGGCACACAGGCCCCTCCCCGGAGCTGTCACCAGCTGTGCCAAACAGTGGCTCCAGCCCCGGGACAGTGGGCACACTCTGGTGTGTCTGGGTGGCCACCGTGGTGGACGTCGTGGCCCACGTCTGGTGGGTGTCGGGGTGCCGCCGCAGCGATGAGGAGGAGGACTGCGCAAGGCAGCCGCAGCCTGGGTCCCGCCTCCACACCCACACCGGCCCTCTGGGGGAGAGGCCAGCCACGCAGCATGAGGCCTCAGCTCCCACTCGGGCTCCTGAACACACCCCAGGCGGGAGCCCGTCCTGCAGCCGGGCGGGCTGTGCTCGTGAAAAGGCTCGCACTCCACCAGCGCAGCCACGGTCAGAGCCGCAGGCCAGCAGCTGAGAACACACTTTGTTCGGGGCACAAAGGCTCCAAATGCAAGCTCAGAGATCCCACACTGCCACCAGAAACCACAGGTGCCAAGTTAGCTTCGGCTTCCTCATGGCAGCACAATCACAGGAGAGTGTAGGCAACAGGCTCCCGCACACACCCAGCAGGCACCCAGCCCTGACACACACTTGGCCAAGAAAACGTCCTTGAAGAGTTACTGATAAACATGCTCAGAAAAATCTACGGGCAAAGACACATCCAGAAAGGGCTTCCTGCAGCAAGAGAAGAGCACCAGCTCTCAGGTACCGCTTCACGCTTCTGGCTCATCAAAAGCTGACCTCGTCTAGTGACGGCCTCAGAAATGTCCATTGCAGACCTTACACCTCATTTTATTCTACCTGAAATTATACACTGGCAGCCCAGGCCTCCTTTACCCAGTAACAACTGCCAGGGCAGAAGTGTAAGCGCGAGGCTCCCCGGCTCTCCCTCACACTGCACGAGCTCCTCCACAGCAGGCTTTGCTGGTGTCCTGCTCTTCAACCACGGGACGGCACACCCCGCTCCCCTGGAGCCTTCAGGGGCTGCAGGACGGAGCCCACGGAGTCAGAGGCTGGGCTGGTGCAGCAGGTGGCACGACACAGCTGCCCCGTGTAGGCCAGAGCGGGACAGAGCACCAGGGCAGTGAGAACCACTCCTTCCGAGCTGCTCCCGTTTTAACACCACTCAGGGCACACACAACTCCCTCCAGGTGACGTTCGGCCTCAAGCTGAACGAACCTCCCCGGACCGGAGAAGGGCAGTGGTGGCCTCTGCAGTCTCTCCAGGAAGCAGGCTCTTCTTAGACTCCATCGGTGAATCCTTTAACCCTCCAAGGAGAGCCACAGGGGAGGCTGCAGTCTCACAGATGCTGGCTGCTCAGCCTGGCCAGCACCGAGGGTGCTGCTCAGCAGGGGCAGCAGGAGCTGGGGTCCCCGGGCGCTGCATCCGTTCTGCACGCAACCCAGCCTCGCTGTGAGGGCAGGGCTCGCAGTCTGAGCACACCTGAGCAGGGAGGGTCTTCTTCCCTTCCCAGCATGCCTGTCACCTGTCTCCTCCTCCTCTCCTGGGCAGCCGTGCTGAGTGGCTCCCCCTCCTGGCCTGGGCTGTCATTTTCCGAGTGGCTCTCCTCTTGGCCTGGGCTGTCATTTTAGGGAAGCTCCAAAGGTATGCTTTTAGGGACCAAAAATGGCTTTCTGATTCTTTTTTTTTTTTTTTTTTTTGAGACAGAGTCTCGCTTTATAGTTCAGGCTGGCCCTGAGCTCACTATGTAACCCAGGCAAGCCTCGAACTCAGTCCTCCTGCCTCTGCCTCCCGAGTGCTGGGACCACAGGCATGAGCCACCACGCCCGGCACTGTGGTATGTGGTATTGATTGCTGGTGGGCGTGAGTCTCCACACCCAGCATTATATGTGGTTACCGGGATTGAACTCAGGACCTTGCGCTTGCGAGGCAGGCGCTGGAACCACTGAGCTGAATCTCCAGCCCATACTTTCTGATTCTTTAGTTCTGACCATCTCTGTATTTGTACAGCTAAGGACTTCCACATACAGATTTCTCACCCAGTTTCTGTACATTTGTGAGCAGCAGGTAAGGAGCCAGAAGTGTGCTAAGTGTGCCAGAAGTGTGCTAAGGAGCACCATCTCTGGACGAAGGTCGTGCCTTAATGTACCCCAAATAAGCACACTAGGAAAGCGCTCAGTAGACGGCACTTGGGCAGTGAGGAGCCCACACTGATCAGCTATAGCAGAACGGAGCCAAAGCCTCAGGCTCCCACCAGACGACGGCAGACACACGTCCTCCCACACACGCCGCAACACTCAGTTCCCAAACACACCTGGCTTCAGACAGTGACACTCTCCAACTTACCAAACTCCGGTACTGGCCCTGGAACAACTTCGAAGCCCGGCTGTGTGAAGACTGGGACCCCAGGGAGTCGAAGGACTTGATGCGGTGTGAGGAAGGCCGGGCACACACGGAGTCACTTCCCAGGCCGATGTCTGCAGAGACCGAGCACACAGAGAGCCCTGAGACCCTGACACACACCACACGGCCGTGACACGCGCACACTCACACGCAGGCCCAGAGTCAGACACTGAGCAGGAACAAAGAGCAGATTCTGTCTGCCCCAGGATGCTGGGCATTCATCCCCCAACACCTCTGCAAAAGCCATTTGGGGACAACAACTTACCGGTTCTTCTTCAGTGCCATTCCCAACAGTTTGGGAAACTGTTTTTCGTACTTTCTGCTTTTAATGCTTCCCTTCAGTTACTGGGCAAGAAACAGCAGCACACGCGCCTGCCCTCCAAGCCCACGCACGTGCACCAAGCACAGGAACTAAAGCCTCCATGTTCTCGTCTGCCTTCCAAGCAGAGCATTTGCACGTTTCCTCCACAGAAGCCGCATCGCCCTGCCCTTGTCAGGCCCCAGACTCCTGCCAACCACCAAGCAGAGACCTGTGGCCTACTGCTGACTATGATTCGACTCAGAGAAGTTGTTTCCTGAGGAAACTATGCTGGAGAGTGTGGCTCCTAAGTCCACTGGCTGCACAGTGGTGTCCATGAGGCTGATGTCCCAGGTCCCCGGTCCCCCTGGCACACCTGTCTTCACTGCCCTGTGCGGTGTCTATACAACTCGGGACTAGCTCCTGAAATCTGAAGACATCGCAGGACAGCCCGGAATCACAGCAGCACAGCAAGGTCAGGTCCTCATGTCCACAGGATGCCCGGGTGTCCCTTCCGCCCCATCCTGCCCTCACACTGCTGCCACTGAGTCCTGGCTGAGAACAACCTGGCCACCCGCTGTCAGAGCTCAGAGATGCCCTGCACTTCCAAAGTTCTGTGCAGTAGAGAGGGCCACAGAGTGGTGTCCACCCACCGCTAAGGTTGCTCCCGGCCCCGACATGCCCCAGAGGGCATTTCCCACAGTTCACCCAAGGGGAACCCCATGCTCAGCTGCCAGTGGCCAGAGGACACAGGTGGCCAGCCCCACAAGCCCGTGGAGGGCTGCAGCCCCAGAGCGCAGCACCGGGGGACAGCTGAGCAGGCACAGAAGACATTTCCAACCTCAGCAGTGCACACCATGCCTTGAAAACAGCCACCAAAGGCTTCAGTCCCCACACCCCAAATTTAATAAAAAAGTCTCCTTACCTGCTGTCACTTTATTCAGAGTCACTAAGGAACTGAGGACCTTGTTAAAGTTTTGCCCCTGATACAAATCATTTGCATCGAACGTCTGAAAGGAAAAATTAAGCAAAATTAGTGCCGAGTCTCACATTAGGTGCCACACAGAGTCCTTGCAGCTGACCCTGGCCAGTACCTGCAACAGAGCCGACCTGGGCGGGCCAGGGTCACAGGTGGCCCAGAAGCAAAGGACTAGCAGGGGTCTTCTGGGTCAGGTACCACAGAGGCCAGAGGCACCCAGGCCAGTAGACTCCAAGTGAACGCAGCCCAGAGAACACGGCTGCATGGAAGGAAGAGGACCCCAAGCAGGGCGGGGCACCCACTGGGCCTCATGCCAACTACCTGGAGCTGGAGGCACAGCACGGGAGGGTATGCAAGTGTACATGTGTGTGCTCACACACACACAGTGAAACACAGCTCTTTCCAAATACTGGCTCAAAATGACACGTCACTTACAATCACCAAATAGCCTCACACAAAAATAATTTTAAGTGCTGGAGATTTAGCTTAGTGGTTCCGGCGCCTGCCTCGCAAGCATTAGGTTCCGAGAGATGGACATGCATTATCACACTACAGGGCTTCTCTTCCTGGGGCACAAGGGTCCGCAGAATGGGAAGACCTCTGTGCTGCCCTGTCCTGTGCCCTATGCCATTCCAACCCGGTCTCACCCCAGCCTGCCAGTAACTCCCTCTTCCTGGCCCCGCCCACTTCCTTCCCAGCTAAGTCTTACTCATCCTACTTCCTGAAGGAGATGGCCCGGACAGTGCTGCTGAGCCCCAGCTGGGTCCCTGAAGTGTGTGGCTGGGCTAACTCCACGGTGGGTATCTACACATCTTCCCGGGCCGTAAGAGGCCAACTGTCTCTTTCAACACACAGCAAGTACATGCCAGATGTGAGCTAGATGTGTGTGTCCCAACCTACCCAGCCACCCATGGAGCAGTGCTGCATGTCGCTATGAGTTTAACTTCAAGAAACATTAAACCTATAATTCCAACACTCTGAAAGGCCACGACAGGAGGATTCCACACAGAAAGTTTAACTATGTAACAAGATTCTCAAAATTAAATACATAAATACATTAATTAATTAATTAAAAGGCCTGGGGATGTAGTTCAGTGTAAAGGGCTTGGGCTTACTCTCCATTACCAAAAAACAAAACAAAAAAATACCATCAAGGTGTATTCATTCTATCAACAATTTCTGAATCAATGAGATAAAAACCAATTCTGGGGGCCGGAGGGTTAGCTCAGTGGTTCCGGCGCCTGCCTCGCAAGCGTAAGGACCTGAGTTCGATCCCCGGTTACCACATATAATGCTGGTCGTGGTGGCTCACGCCTGTAATCCCAGCACTCAGGAGGCAGAGACGGGAGGATTGCTGAGTTCGCGGCGGCTTGCCTGGGCTCCATAGTGAGCTCAGGGCCAGCCTGAACTACAAAGCGAGACCCTGTCTCCAAAAAGCAAAAAAAAAAA